>CM047871.1:18136744-18387851 GCA_026212405.1 Petrea volubilis | reverse complement strand
ATCATAAATTGCAAGGCCATTGTTGGGCCTTGCTCCAATAATATAAACTGTTGATAGTTGTACGCTGATAAGTCTTCACACAGCAAAGCAATCAATCCCAGCCATAATAATGATAATTGAAACTCAGGATTAATTATCCAAAAAACCAAAAAAACAAATCCTTTGAGTCGAGTGGTGGGGGTTCGAAAGTGGTATCAAGGAAAGTTTTGAGTTCAAACCCTTTTGTTCTCTACTCTTTCCCTTTGAGTGAGTGTGTGCGTGTGTGGGGGGTGTTTTCCAATTGACATTTATAGGGTGTCTCGGGATGATTGTATCAAAACAAAAAAAAAAAAAATTATCAAAAAGAACAAAAAAAAAAAAAAAGAAAGAAAGAAAGAAAATGGGACTCTGGATTAACATTTGATGATGTGTTTACAATATATAAAAAATAAAAAAATAGTCTTATATGTGTACTTATGAGATATGGTATTTTAAAAACACAAACGAATTGTATAGTTGGCAAGTGTTCTCAAAAGTAATGGCAAAGACTCGGGAAAATTTGCTTAATGGGTCATTAAATGTGTGGGCGAATTACACTGACTACTCTTGAGGTTTGGCTAATTTACGAAAAACCCTCTACTTTTTCAAAAATTATCAAAAACCCCCTAAGATTTCAAAAATATTACAAACTTATTCGAATTTCCGAAAATACCCCTTCCTTTTTTGTGGGTGATTTACACTGACCACCCTGAGATTGAGTTAATTTACAAGAAACCCCCTATGGTTTCAAAAATTATCAAAAACCCCTCGAAGTTATACCAATATTACAACTAGCATCTACTTAGGTTGACTTATTAATAATATTAAATCTTTTTTTCCCCTCTGTAATATTGTTATCATAAAATTTTCATGTAATAGATTTGAAAAAAAAATGTGATTATTTATTCAAATAAATATTCTGAATTTAATGCATTAAAGGTATCTATCAACACATCAAGTATGTTATATTATTGCTAATACGGAGTAAATTTTAAGAGAAATGAGTTAGAGTCCTCAAGCTAAATAAAGTTTTCAAGTGCATTATTTAATTTCAATTTTTTATTTCAATCAATGTTTATATTTCTCATTTCACATAACGGATATATACGATGCATATAATTATATTTTTCTCAAATATAAATTTAGCACATATTACATATATTTAGTATAAATTCATAACATTAAATTCGAATATTTATTTGAATAAGTAATCACATTTTTTTGTTCAAATCTATTAAATGAAAATTTTATGATAATAATATTACAGAGGGAAAAAAAAAAAGAATTAATATTATTGATAAGTCAACCTAAGTAGGTGCTAGTTGTAATATTAGTATAACCTCAGGGGGTTTTTGGTAATTTTTTAAACCACAGGGAGTTTCTCGTAAATTAGCCTAATCTCAGGGTGGTCATTGTAAATCACCCAAAAAATGGGAAGGGGTATTTTCGAAAATTCGAATAAGCTTGTAATATTTTTGAAACCTTAGGGGATTTTTGATAATTTTTGAAAAAATAGGGGGTTTTTCGTAAATCAGCCAAACGTCAGGGTGGTCAATGTAATTTTTCCTAAATGTGTTGTATATAGTGGTACCAGGTGTTGAACATTTGTAGAATTTTATTATGTTCTGCCTTCAAAATAACACCGCTGAATATGTTTAGTTAGTGTCTGTGTGTGTGTGTGTGTGTGTGTGTGTAATAGATAGTGTATATATAATGCCCCAAAAGAGGACCAATTTAATTTTTTTTTTTTGTGCTTTAGAACTAATTATTTCATGGCCGTTAATCTGTAAAAGATTTTCTTGAACTAGATAAACGGACACTCCCCCCTCGTCAACTATTTAAAATAAAGTATTTATATAAATTCTTTTTAGGTTTTAATTTTGTATTATTCAAATTTAAACACATACTTATATTATATTCAATTTTTATTTGACACACGTATTGAGTATTGAGTATGTTTGATCCACTAATTAAGTCATATAAAAATTTAATTTATAGAATTAAAATTTTCAACAAAATTAACAATGTTATATCGGCAAAACGAATTGATTACATTAGGTTACGCATGCAATGTGGGCACGTAATCTCAAATTTTAATCTATCAAAGAAAGAAAAAGAAACAAAATATTGTGCAAATCAGATTTAAGCAAGCGTAGAACTTAGATAAAGGGCCAAGTTTGGCCAAAAGATTAATATGTGGGCACAAACATTTTTCACAGCTTTGAATGAGTTCCAACAAAATGTTGGGTGGCAATAATAAAATTCAAAGTCTTCTCTATGGTCCTTGTGAAACACAATATATATAGCTAAAAGTCTACGATTTATGATACGAACTCCCCCGCAACTCTATAATTGAAACCGTAGTAAGCTATAACCAAAAATGTCAATACACGTTATTGGGTTGTAATCCAGTAGTGTGGTTAAAACCTGACATTTATTGAGATTTTGAGTTCAAATCCCCTTTTCATCTCACTTTCCCCATTGGAAGTGTGTGTGTATGGTATTTCGATTAACATTTATAGGGTGTTACAAGTGATTTGTATCAAATAAATAAATAAATGTCAATATACATATATAAAGTATTCTTATCTCTGCTCAAAGTTGTGCAATTATCTAGCGCAATTTGAGGCCAGTTATTTGATTTTGGGGCGTGCAATATTAATTTTTATTCTTATTTTACAAGAATACATGTAAAATATTAATTACTTTTGTAAATTTTTCCTTGAATGAACTCTATATCACCTAGAATTTCTCTTGAATTTTTAATAAGAGGAAAAAAGTGCACAAATAATTAATATTTCACTTACATTCTTATTAGGACAAAAATGACGGCATCGGCCTAAACTTAGAGAAATAGTCTCAAATCAATCACATGCATGAACGAACAATACAATTTCATGTTAGGGGATAAAATGCTTTATTTTAAAATATTGCAGATCGATGGACTGTTCTTTTACTTAGTTGAAGTGGGTCTTTCGTAGATTATTGATTTTACAGATCGAGGTAAAATGCAATTAACCCAATTATTTGGCCTGCCTTGTAAAGTTATTAATTCGATGACATAAGCAAATCATACAAATCCTTCTCATTCTCCGACTATCCGTCAATGTTGGATTCCTAGACGATTCCCTCAAGACAGATAAGGTGATTTGATGAACTTGGATATAATTAAATGGGCTAATTATAATTCGTACCCATGTACTTTGGTTGATATATTATTTACTCTCTTCATCTTCTTTTTTTTTTTTTTTGGAAAGCTAAAGAAACCCCAATCAAGCGGTAGCTTCAGCTGCAATAACATCCAAAATTGACTTAGGCAAGGTATCACTTGGGAGAACAAAATCCCATGCCCTGCGTGCAATCATGTGCGCTATCGAATTATTAACTCGTCGTGTAAAGGCAAAACGGATGTCCGAAATCTCGCCACAAAGCCGCTTAACATCATCTAAGATAACATCTAACTCTGAGTGATCTTCAGTTGTGCACTTCAGAGAATTGATCAGTCCCAACGAATCGCCTTCCAAGATGACGCGTCGCCATCCCCTGTTTCGGGCCATAAGAGCAGCGTCTTTAGCCGCAAGGATCTCAGCTCGATCTGCTGCACCTGGAGAGGTTATTCGATTGGATTGCCAATCCAAACACTTACCATTGTGATCCCGAGCCACCACGCCCACACCAAGAGACTTAATATCTTTGAAGACGGCACCGTCGAAATTGATTTTCACAACTCCAACCGGAGGCCGTTCCCAACGTAATGAGCTGAAATCCTCCTTACTCGTGTTGCTGTGCCCTAGACCGACCGCCTCTTTGTAATCAGCGTAGACCCTACTATTTACCAGTCAAACTTAACTATATTAATGTTATTAAAATTTGGCTGTTAAGTGTGACGTGTCACGTTTAAACCTTAGGTTAATTGTTAAATACCAAATTTACCCTCTGTCGATTTTAATCAATTAGCGCCTTAACTTTTTAAGTCTCTCATAATTGGCTCTATTCTCTTCATTTAAACTCCAAAAGTTATGTTCTCCCATTGGAGTTATGTTCTCCCTCAATTGTCTCTGAAAACTTTTAGTTTCTACTCAATTACATTTTGTTATTCCCTCAGTCGGGTCCTCGAATTTTAAAATATTGCACCTCAACTCACATGCAAATAATATTACTCCAAGATAAATTTTTATACAAGTATGTATAATTTAATAAACTTATATTTTGAAATGTAAATAAACTTATATATTTAAAATGTGAATATATTGTAGGTATCTTTATATATATGTACATATTTATACATATATGAGAGTTTTTTTATAATTCAACATATTTAAATTTTATAAATAATAAATTTCGTAAATACATTTGTGTATGGATTACTTATTATTTTAGACCTTTTATACATATAATTAATACATACATACATATATATATATATATAGGTATGTGAGCGTTTTTTTTATAATTTTATACATATATGTATAATTTAATAAATTTATATTATAAAATATAAGTAAAACTATATATTTAAAATATAAATCTATTTTAGATATGTGTGTGTATATATATATATAAATATATTTATACATATATAAGAGTTTTTCATAATTTTATACATGCATGTGTAATTTAATAAACTTTTATTTTAAAATATAAATAAACTTATATAATTAAAATGTAAAACATATTGTGGGTATGTGTGTGTATATATATTTATACACCTATAAGAGTCTTTTATAACTTTATAAATATATGTATAATTTAACATACTCATATTATTTAATGTAAATATATTTTAATTCTCTAAATAAAATATTGCGTAGATACATTTTTGTATTTATTACATATTATTTTAGCCCTTGTATTATATATATATATATAATTTATATATATATATATATATATTAACTAATACATATTCATATATTGATATTATATATTTTAAAATTTAAATGCATATTATTTGCAAGTATTTTTATTATATTGGATGCACACCCTTAAACATTTATAAAGACCAGCACCAAGGGTAAAATCATCAATAGCCACCTCCAATGGTCACCTACAAATTAGTTCATGTCCACATCAACAATCTCAAATGGTTTGAGTAATAGAGGGGTACAAACACGATATTTTAAAGACGAAGGGAATAAACGGTACATTCACCAAAGTATATTGATGTACATTGTAATAAACCCTAATCAAATCTCAGAATAAGAATGAAATATTCTCACTCAAGACATTTTCATAATAGAAAACGATATGTTACAATCAATAAATTACATCAAATTTAATATGAAAAAAACAAATTATTACAATAATTATCTATAAATATTAATCAAATTACGAATAGACTACCATTGCTAGATAAGAAAATAGTATAAATTAGAACAATTCATCAATTTACAAAAAATTAAACCTATAATTTTGAAATTACGAGACTTATACCTTATTATTATTTTTGATATAGTTAATTCGGGACATTTTATAAATGGTCATCGAAACTCTACATATACATCCACACACTCACTCAAAGAGAAAGGGAAAAGGACAAAATGTTTCAAAATCTAGACCTCAATGGTATCAGGTTTGAAACCCACCGCTAAACTATAGCCCCCAATAGCACCACCTTACTATTGAGGTAGTGCCCGATTGATAACGAAAGTATAATGAAACTGTAAATAAGATCTAAAAAATTATTACATGGACCGGGCATTTGGGATCCACCCATGCATCATATGGTTTCGATTTAGCTGCGTATTATATGTATTTTATAAAAAATAATAATATATAAAATGTGGTTAACTTTGAACTATTAATTACCCATGAAAACTTCCAAACCAAATCATACTATGATGTTGACTCCCTCTAAATCAAAGATTTGAAATTTGGTGCCACATGACCCACAAGGACGTGAGCTTAAGTTTCATCAATGTGTCAATGTGGGTATTAGTCTGTTGAATAATAGTTTTTTTTATTTAATAATTATTGACGATTAATAAAATAATTTGATCTTGATTCAAGAATATTAATATAATCGATTGATGTGAAATAGATCATATCTTGCAAACATAGCAATCTTCGATAATTTTGAACTTGCTAGCGAACTATATTCTTGACCCGACTTTAAGAAACATAATTACTTTTTTCACCAATACTTTTCCAAAAAGAGTAGGGGCCTTCTAATAAAAGGTAGCTTTGTACTACCTAATATTAGGTATGACCTTAATTAATTGCCACGTGTACTTAAATTTATTTTTAACAGATTTATATATTTTATTTTGACCTATAACCAGCTATATAAGTCACAATTATTTATTTTGAATTATTAAAAATATAGTAAATATCTTTTCAAATCTCCTCAATTTAAGGGATTAATGAGAAGAAAATCCTAATAAGTAGGAAAGTTAATCAATGCTAATTAATTCTCTCCTCTCTCTCTCGCCCCCTAACCACCACCCCCCCCCTCGATGTTGCCATCTTGTCTAACACATATAAAGGCTAATTATATAATGGAAAATGAGTGGTAAATATGTACATATATCAATTATATTATAATGAAATTTATAAGTAACTAGAGTATCAAATTAAATAATAGTAATACCTTATGTTAATAATTTTATTTTCTAAATTAAAAATTGAAAGATTTTTTTTATTAGTATAAATTCATAGTTATCATCTGTATCAAAAACAAATTCATAGTTATCATTATAAAATATTTATTTACTCGGTTAAATAAATTAAGTAATTATTATAAAAATTATTCATTTATTGGAGTTATGGAATTTTAATTATAATTTTAGCGAATTGACATAAATTAACTAATGATGAATAGTGATCTGGAACATTGATCAAAAATAAAATAAACTAAGAAGATAGATAAATATTGTTAAATTTATAATTAAGAGATGGATATATCATTTTAAGCATCAATTTAATTTCGAATTTAAAATACATTAAGCGCCAATTTAATAATTTAAGAAGCAATCAAATTTTTGTTGTTATATTCAATAAAAAAATATATTTCAAAAAAATTAATAACACATTGCCACAAGAAATTTGTTGAAATTAATAAAAATTATTATATTTTTTTATTAAAATTTGTATGATAAAAAGCTCTACGTGTTATTAAAATAGATCAAATGCTAAAAAATATCTAACAAAAATTAATAAAAAAAGCTAAATGATAAATGGATAAAATAGATTTAATATAATGGACCTCACACATATAAATAAAATTTAAATTTATAGGTAAACAACAAGTAGCAGGTCATGGCAACCTGCATACTAAGTTACAGGTAAACGTAACCTGCAAAACAGGTAACAGGTACTCTAATAAAATAAGGGTACCTAACATTAAACTTTTTCTATCCTACCTAACAATAGACAAACCCAAAAGAGTATTAGAATATGACATTACCTAAACAAAATCTTCACCCATGCTCCGGTGATTTATACAAAGGGCCATGGTAAGTTAAGACACTTTTATTTTTTCACAAAAAAAAACTCAAAACTTAGTTTCAACAACTCAGTTATTGAATTAAAATATTAAATGCATTTCTTTTTAATCTAGGGCAAAAAGATGATAGCTTTTTTAATGAGTGATGTCCTAGTACAAAGGAGAAATAGCGATAGAATGCTATTCGTGAGAACATTGGAAGAAGGAATGGCGTTCCTAACTAGATAGTGAGCAATCTTATTGTCAGTAGATCAAAACTTAACTCACAAGTCACAACACATTTATTGGATAGGATCTTCCACTCTAAAATGATCGTTTATCTTCTATTCCATCGTAAATATCCATATTATGTGTATAAAATTATTTTTCTTAATTAATCACTTTGACTTGAGATCTTTAACTTGATGTATCTCAATGGATTAGAATAGGAAATAAAATATGGTTTGGAATAAATGATCTCGAGTGACATTTTACACCCTCTAATTAAGCTACATGGATTGTTCACCCATCACTACAAGAATGCACCCCTTTAGTGACGAATCAATGCATCATAAACTTAATATCTATGACATATGTTTTCTATAACAATTCTGTTAGTACATGCCTTGTCACCCATTATTTCTTTAGTTATATTTACAATAAATTATGTTACTAATCCATTACAAATAATTAAATATGTGACAAAATTTTCCATCACAAATTCTACATTAGTGTGGGGGTGTTTTTGTAGTGCATCTAAATCAGTAAATATTAGTGGTGATGGTGATTTGATTTTGATTTTTTAAGACAAATTTGGAACTATATTGTCATATGCGATTTTTTCAAAATATATTTCAAGTTGTAGTTTTTTGAAGTAGAACTGAAAATGCAATTTATAGAAGTTTGGGACCGTTAGGGATGGCTCAGTGCGCGGTTTCAAGCAACCCAAAGATATAACTAGATAAAAGTAAAAGGAATACATTCGTATTTGAAGAGCAAAAGAATACCATCTCCTAACACTAGTAAAATATTTGAATTAATATTTAAAAATCAATTATGCATGATAGAAAAAGTTTTTAAATACAAAACAAAAGGTCTAAACTACATACTCAAGCTAATTACATATATATAATTTAATTTGAATTTGCGTACATAGATCAAATTCAAAAAATGATATTGATTAACTACACAGTTTCTTAAAACTTTAGCGTAATGTAACTTCTAAGTTGTTGATTCATGATTAATATAATATTGGGTGGTTAGATGTGAAATTTTGAAGATTAAATAAATGATTAGTGGAAGTTAAAACAATTAAAAAATAATTAGTGAATATATCATATACTTGAAAAGTTTAAACTAAAAAAAGGGATAAATTAAGAAGTATGTATATCTATTCACTACAAGAAAACATCCCCTCTACTGATGGAAATTTTGTGATGGATAGATTTTGTTACAGATTTAAGGACTCTGTGATGAATTAGTGACGGAATTCAAAGTAAATAGAATTAAATAAACAATCAGTAACTAGGCATTTACTAACGGAATTTTTATAAACCAAATCCATCATAAAAACTAAATTTATAGTGTATGATTCGTTACTAAATGGTGTACATTCTTGTAGTGATTGTATGCGGGTGGTTCGTCGTAGTCTTTCTTCATTTCACTAGCTAACATCTCTGTTTAAATGAAAATTAATTGGGAATTCTGACTTCATGTTCCTGAGTTGCAGAGAACAACTTGAACTGAGCCAATCTTTCTAGATTCACTTCAATTTGATTGGAAAATCATAGTCGAACTAATTTTGTAGTGCGGACATAAATTTAAATGTTGAACCATAAGTCTTTTCAGAATTTAACAAAAATAGCATGGTTCAGATGATTATTCAGAAATCATGCTCACTCTTAGTAAATAGAACATTTACTCGTAAATTAAATTATTGAATAAAATAAACTTAGTCATGACCACATTGTTGATCATGACATGATCGATATATATCCAATCTGGTACATTACATTAAGTGCAATATATGAAATACACTGTTATGGTAAAATGCCATTGTATAATTAAGTTATGCTGGTCTTATAAATTACGTCATAGCAGGTAAAAGGTACACCGACTAACTAAATTTTTCCTAATAATTTCACAGGCTACTAATATTTTACTAAATTCTATCTTTGGTAAGTTTGATATTTTCTTTTCAGCTCAAAAAAGAAAGAAAAAAAAAGGCTTGATATTTGCTTTATAAATCTGTTCTTATTTAATTTTCCTGATCTCTCTATATATGAATGGAGTTGACGTTCAACTGGGAAGATCCCTAGTGCCATAAATTCTTGTTTGCGGGAGTTTATATTTCTACAAAATATTAAAGGAATTTTTATGGATATTCTAAATTGTATTATTGTTGTTTGGAGATGTTATGAGTGGGACACCAATGAAAACGAAGGAGAAGACAAAGAGAAGAATTGTGAGAAGCCAAACTTTGGTCCAAGTTAGATCAGCAGCCACATAAAATGGATCCAATTCCCAGGGCAAGGCTACTTGTGATTTAAGAATGTTAATGACCACAAGAAAGGCAAATCTCAGATCAAAGTATGCCATTTGGAAGATAGAAATGATGTGTCGTATTAACTTATGAATGCTCGGTGTTTGGTGTTCGATGGCCTTTATATAGCGCCCATACCAACAAGGATGAATATTCTTTTTTATTATTACCATATATTACCTGGCGAGTGTGAGTTTGTGTGTGTTTGGGCTTATTAATCAACATAATAATTAGGGAGAATTACTCTCACCTTCTTTGACTTTAGAAAAAATTACAAATAATTCATTTTATTTTGAAAATTATCAATATCTCCTTGAATTTTGTCTCCTTCCAATAGAACTAGGTATAAAGATAGTAGTGATTCTTTTGCCTCATTTTTAATGAAAGAATTACCATCACGCCCCTTATTTAGGTAAAATTATAAATAACTGTCTTGTTTCAAAAATGACCAATACCCCTAGAGTTGTACCACCACCTCCCAGATGATCGAGGCAACACCAATTAATTCGTCTTCCCAAACCTATCAAACAAATTTTGTCAACACTCCACATGTTCAAATTTAATTGATCAAAAATGATATCAAATCCTAATCCGTCATTACCTCTCCTCTGCCCAATTCCAAAATGGAATTTACCAATATGTTGCTCGTTATGAGCAGCTCAAAACTCATACAAATCTCATCAAATTAATTTGGACCAAGATGTGTTTGGATATACACATGTGTGTGTGTGTGTCTTTTTTTTTTCCAAAAATATTTTGGGAAGGCCTCTGTATAGTTCAAAAACTTATAATAAACATCCTTTAACTTTCAAAACCTTACAATAAATGTGGGTATTTCGGTTCTCAAAAAATAGTGAAAAATTTGATCGAGGAAATTTTCAAAAACTTAACTAAAAATTTAAATGGAAAACGTTTAAAATACGATCGGGCGTTTTTCATAAATATTGATATATATATATATCTGAAGATATTAGTAATTTTCAGAACAAGAAGAGATTATTCGTAATTTCACATAATTTCATAGGAGGTAAGGGTAATTCTCTCTAATAATTATGTACATAGCATGTTTTATCATTTAATTTGAAAATAGCGACCATATGTAAAAGTAAACTAAACCGCATACACTACAAGTCTTGGTCAAACTCAAATCCAATATGTTAAAGTTGTATGTCTTCTTCTTCTTCTTCTTCTTCTTCTTCTTCTTATTATTATTATTATTATTATTATTATTATTATTATTATTATTATTATTTGTTCTTTTTCATCTACATTTATATATATATATATTATACACTTATTATGGTTTAATGTGATGCATAAAATAATAATCAAAAACAGTGAAAAGAAATTTACTTGTAAGCAAAAAAAATATTAAGTTTTGTTAAGCATAACTCTTGAATTATGTTTGGTTTGTGGATTTCGTTAACAGAAAGATAATAAAAAAAAATTAAAGAACTCCGAAATCTTCAAATTTGTTTGGTTATAAAGGAAAATGGCGAGGAAATTTATTTTTTGAACTTAGATCATTGAGGCATTGGCTTCAAATTGTCTTATCCTTTCTTCTTCCTTTTTGGGTGAACGTGTGTGTATGTGACGTTTTGATTGATATTTATAAAGTGTTCTAAGTGGCTTGTATAAAAAATAATCTTTAGCATTTTTTTTCCTCCCTAAAATCCTTAAACCGAACATATATAGTGGCAGGAACCTTTAATTTTTTGTTGGTGTTCTATGTGTAAAGTGTTCGGTTTCGCAAATCCTTAATTTTCCTCAAGAAGTAATGACTGACACAGTCTTAACACAGAGAGGTCAAGACAAGAACGTCGTTAGTTCATGAAATTCGTACATTATTTAATATCGCAATTGTTGGTGGTGGTTGTGGCGACTGTTGGTGGCAGTTGGCCACGACGACGGCTGTTAGTGGTGGTGGTGGTGGGTGGGGGGTGGTGGTGAAGAAGATGATAGGGGAGGAAAAAAAAGAAATGACCAAAATACTCTTGCACACATGCATCTCACGTGTCGCCGGCCCGATGACAGTTTTTGATCGAAAATTGTACTTAGGTTGCAACCTGCAAAAAACCGCATTGATCAGGTGGCAATCGGTAACACGAAAAAATTAAGGTTGTAAAGTGCAAAAACTCGTATGGTTGGGGTTGCAAACAATAATTATCTCTTTTTTTTTCCTTATTCTTTAAGTGTCGTTTACTTTTATGGTTAAAATTTGAATACCACTTTGTAATGAAATTATATCAACAATCATGTGATTTAATATATGTGAATAATATATAAAATTGTGTCGAAACGTAGGATCTTTTTCTAGGATGTTTCACTGATCGATTTTGCTTGCTTCCACACCCCTTTTGGTCTAAAAATGCTCACTAATGAAGCACCCCTTTGGTCACAATTTAATTGCAAAACAAAGTGTAATTTAATGTGTAAATCTCGCCCACTTTTAATCCCATTTTTTGAAGGTTATTTTGGTGGGAGTTTATGGGGTGGTTTTATTTTCAAATACAAACCATCCCCACTCCCAAAAAAAAAAATATGCATACCCATTTTCTATAAATGGGTCTTGATTAGGGTTAGGGTCAGCCCCATGGGCAACCCATTTAATTTTTCCAACAAATCATATTTATATTATCTATAACCAAGTAAACGAGCCATAGGGGTGGTGTAGCCACTAGCGGAGGCATGTTTAAGTGAGGGGTGACATGTGTAGCCACTGGCGGAGGCATGTTTAATTGACCCCCCTCACCTTATCAAAGCTTCATTATTTATATAGATATGTGTATTGGTATGGAACAAATTATTACAATCATACAATTGATTGACCCACTTAAAAATCTATAAATTTAGATAGAAGGGGGTCACAAAATTAGAAAAAATGTAGATGAATTAATTAGAATTTTTTATATAATTTTAAAATTATAAAAAAGAAATTAACCCACTTATCGTAATAAAAACAAAAAGAAACTATATATGTCCATATATCTATGTCCAATAATACTATATTAATTTAAGAATCCAATTAATATAGTAGTTTAATAATCCAATTTTTCTTCTTATCTGCAAATATGGCGCACTCATATGTCACATGTAGTGCTGTAAATGGATAACGAAAAATTCGATTACCATTCGCATTCATATTCGTTATAGGGCAAAATATTCGTATCTGTTTAAAGTAGATATTATCCATATTCGATTATAGATAACCAATTATAAATGGATACGGATATAGTAATTTGATATCTGATCCGTTTAATATCCGGTCCAAATACATACCCATTTATATATTCGATTAATTATAATTTAGTTGTATGCATTAATTATACCGGATAAATGATGTTTTGGAAAAAAATATAACTAACATGTATGCTAAAATTTGTATGTGCTTTTGATTATATTTTATTTTTAAAATTAATTGATGTTTTTAAAATAATTTTGTAAAATTCATTTGTTGTTAATAGTTTTAAATTTTTTTAATAATCATAATCATTCTATTTCATATATTATAAGATATATAGAAATAAACAATAAATAGTTCATATTATGTGAATGATAAATAATAAGTTGTTGATTCAAATAAAACACATGGATTTTTTTTAATGGATTTCCTATCTTTATAACTAACAAAAATTTAAAAGGAATAAATAAACAAACGTATATGAACTTTTAGTGTTATTAATAAAAAAAAATATGATACCTATACATATTTTTGTGTGTGTGTGCATTCTTGTAAATAAGTAGATTATATATTTAAAAAAATGACAAAATTGTATACACAAATTTCAATATTCAATTAATTTCAATTGAATATCAAGTATTTACAATTGAATAATATACTTGAATATTCAAATATTTATAATTTAATTTAAATTTTAAAAATTACAACTGGATATGGATATATCCGATATCTGGTGAATATGGATACGGATATGAATATTGATTAATTTAAGATATCCATCAATATCTGTATTCATACTGATAACCAATAAAGTTAAATGACTACGGATATGAAAATGGTATATCCGATTCGTTTAGCATCGGTTTGCACCCCCTAGTCACATAGGTGATGAGTGGAATTAACTGATAAGTCCGTAATTCTACTTGGTTTTTATATTTATTTTGACGGACTTATCATGTATTTGTTTTGTAGGTGAGATGGCAAAAATACTATAAAGGAGACGAAAAAGTGGAATCAAGAGTTGGGTACCTACACAAGATATTTCGGGTACCAACCCAATTTCAGAGATTTTCAGAGATTTTGAGAAGAAACGAATCTATAATTTGGGTCCGTACTCAATATATTTCGGGTATGTACCCAATTTCATTCAGTAGGGCGTTGAATGAATCTGTAATTTTGGGTATGTACCCAAAATATTTCGGGTACGTACCCAAAATCCGCGGAAAAATCTTTGATGACTCGTGTCCTGGTGTAACAACGCCACGTATAGTTCAAGTTCAATTCCATTGCGTTCAAGCTAAATTTTATAATAATGATTGTATGCTGGACATTTGAAAACCATTTTGTGTGTGCCGTTTGTTTTGTGTCGTTCTTGGAATACACGTGCTTTGTTAAAATTCCTTATTCTATGATGATTTTATGCTATGAAACGCTATGTTTGGAACGATGAGCATGCATGAAGCATTTTGTGTGCACTTGAAGAATGATTGTTGTCGTTTTGCTATCACCTAATCACTTTGAGCACATGGTTGGAGCAATGATTGCTAAATGATTTAGTGAAACTTTATGTTTTTGTGAGAGGTTTTCGCATGTGCTTTAATGTATTAGGACGCTAGAATCGATTTGATTTCTTGTCGAGGCGAAATCCTAGACTATGTTAAATTGGGGAGATGACTTAGGCCATTTTTGAAAATTTTTTAGCCTTAATTGCCTATTTGTTTGTTAAATGTAGCCCTTGAGTCCCCCTTGAGCCTATATTGTGCTTAGTTCTCTTGATAGCCATATTACAAGTCCAAAAACACAATATCTACATATCCTAATCCTTTCTATGCACTATACTTAAATTGTGATAATTGTGGAGTTATGTAGTGGATATGTGGAATTATGAGGGGATTAAGTGGAGGGTTGTACGTATGCTTGATTTCGGGATATACTAGCTCGCTTTAGAAAGAGAAAAAAAGAAATTTGTGCAGAAAAAATGTGGAAAAAAGAAGAAGAAAAAAAGTGTTGAAAAAAAATGAAAAGAGGAAATAAAAAAAGGAACGAGCTAGCACTCTCAAACGCATAATAGAAAAAAAAAAGAAAAAAAAATTACATGGAGATTGATGGTTTTGAATAAGTTTGGGGGAGTGGAATGCTTGAAGAATGCTCTAAAAACTCCAACTTGTCCAATTTAAGTAACTTGGATGCATGAGCCACATACTTTTCTATATTCTTCGTACCTTTCACCCAAGCCCTACATTACAAGTTTAATTAAGTCCTATCGATTCCCGATGTATCGTTGTCTGCATTAGTGGAGATAAGAATGAAAAACCGACTTATGGAGTCCACTTCTTGCGCCTATCGCATGAATATAAATTGATCCGGATTGTTGATAATTGTTGCTCTTGATCATATCACACATGATAACACGGGGGATGCTTGACAATGATGGTTGTTTGTAGAGTGTACATGAAATTTTGATTGTTTGCACATTGAACTAATGGCATAGTACTTAATAGTTTCTGAGAAATAAAAGGGAGCCTCACTTTAGTGCGTGGTGTTCTAAGATTGAGTTTTGATTGTGTCCAGTCCTTGTATTGTCAATTTTGAGTTACTCGAGGACGAGCAACATTTAAGTTTTTATATTTATTTTGACGGACTTATCATGTATTTTTCTTCATTTGAACTTCTTTTTGCCTAAATTTGAGATAAATCGTATTTTGTAGGTGAGATGGCAAAAATACTATAAAGGAGACAAAAAAGTGGAATCAAGAGTTAGGTACTTACGCAAGATATTTCGGGTACCAACCCAATTTCAGAGATTTTCAGAGATTTTGAGAAGAAATGAATCTATAAATTTGGGTATATACCCAATATATTTCGGATATGTACCCAATTTCAGTCAGTAGGGCGTTGAATGAATCTGTAATTTTTCGGGTACGTACCCAAAATCCACAGCAGAAATTTACAGCTTTCCTAGTGCGATTATGACTTTATTTTTGAGAGGTGTCTCTAGGGTTTTTCTACCCTTTTTAAGTCCAGAAACAGGAGGGCGGCCACTGTTCACATTTTTAGCTAGGTTTCATTCTTTAGAACTCTTTCTTTCATTGATTTTCATCTTTTGGGGATCTTTGTGAAGAACGGAAGAAGGGAGAAATCCAGATTGAAGGGAAGAACAATCTAACGAAAGGAGTTTTGCGCCTGAAACTTCCAGCAATTAAGTTTATTCTTCTCTTTTCATTAATTCTCTTTCATATTTCGTTTTTATGTTTAATTTCATTATGAACTAATTTCAATTAAGTGTAAGGATGGTGTAGTTCATCGTTTTTGCTATTCTATGAAAATCCCATGAGTTTGAATTTGTTTTCGTATATTTTCTTTGTTGTGTGATTCTTGTTTAATGGCTTAATATGTGGTTAGGGCTTGATCACCCCCGAATTATCGAATTTGAGAATCGTGATGAGGTCGA
Source organism: Petrea volubilis (assembly GCA_026212405.1). Lineage (NCBI taxonomy): Eukaryota > Viridiplantae > Streptophyta > Magnoliopsida > Lamiales > Verbenaceae > Petrea > Petrea volubilis. The sequence continues at coordinate 18,371,236 of CM047871.1, read as the reverse complement.
GAGACGATTCACGATATGAGCTCTAATTAGACAAGATCAATTGGGTTAAAATTGCATAAGAATGAATTTAACTTTGATTGAGCCTTAAGGCAGTGTTTAAAAGTTCATACAAATACTTCTAAAGTTGAGATTAATTGAATGAGGAATTGTATGAACTAATTCTGCAATGCTCGAGAGAGATTGTGGATATATTCATTCCTAGGCTTCACACAACCACGAAACCACTCAACTTAGGGATTGGATTAGAATAGCAATTTACGTGAATGAAACCACCTTACACTTGCTTTTCTCGCTTTGGTTATTTGTTATTATTGTATTTCGCAAGTCGTTTTTACTAAGAAAATTAGGATTTATTTAGAAAATCAAAACCACCACTCAGTTTGATCAATTTAGATAAACAACACGAGTAAATCTCACGGGCCAAATCACAATCCCTGTGGATTCGACACTCGACTCACCATATATTACTTGCACGACTGCGTGCACTTGCGCAAGTCCCAACATTAACTTATTAAGTTTGTTTATTCCAAATAAGAGACCAACAAAATCTATAGGGCCTTCGAGAGAAAAAAAAATGCATAATTTCTAATTTTAGTTGAATTTTAATGGTTTATTGAATCATGAAAAACTCTAATATACTTAAAAAATACTAGAATTTTTTAGATTTTAAATGAAAAATGATATATTCGAAAACATTTTGACCTTTTTTCATAGGATTATTACTCGAAAATTTCCAACGATTAGATCTATCGAAAGAAAAATGATTGTCGACCATTGATTAATCAATGAACATTGAATCAACTGAGTGAGTAAAATTTCAGGCTACGCCACTGTGTGTAGCATTTGTAGTTTGAGCATAATATCATGATTACAATGCATATTATCATAGACTCACAAATTAAGATGAGAACACCTAACGAAATTTCCAAAATGCTAAAATGGTCGATTAACAAATATTACACACACACTCGTAGCTCTTGATTTTCAAAAAAGGTAAACAATAAAGCAAATTGCATGTTGAAGTACAATTAGCATTCGACTTAATTTTGCTAATTTCTTGACTTTATTAGATAGGTATGCAGTTTACACAGCTCACTAATCAAGTATTAAAGAATGAATCATTATTCTTCTATCAACTCTGCTGTATTTTAATAGATTTTGTTCCGCTTTCAAACAACTAAAGTTACATATAATAAAAGTAGCCCCACCCCACCCCGTGCAGATATGATCCCACAAACACATTCAATTTTCTGCGCCATTTTTCAAGTGCAAGAAATATACCACAAATGTTTCAAGAAGGGGAAAATTCTTCCATAAACCGATTATATGTGTCAAATTGTATAAATTTAGCTACTTGTTATATAATATTTTTTATAAAATGCATATAAAATTTTATATAACACGTAATTGAACTTGTACCATTGAATGCATATGTTAGGTCTAAATACCTGATTTATATAAGAATTTTTTCTAAAAAGGTCTCCCTGAAAATTTTTAAAAAGTTGTAAGGCCCAAGAGTAATGCTTGATCAAAAATTTCACGGAGAAAAAGTTCATAAAATATGAATCCTGTTGAATTAATTGGACAAGCAATTGATACAAAAGGAATGGAATATTACTACCAAAATAAGAATTAATTGTACATCTAGAGCAGTCAACGTGATCCTAAGCGGATGCTCGACATGTACCCCCTTTTAGGTCCATCACAAATTGAAAACCAAGATTTGCTTTATCATATATATTTTATGAATTTCGAAGTATGCATGAATTTCAAGGGTATATTTCGTCACACTGATTTTTGTTTTATTTTTTTTGTTAAGGGACTTGAAGCTCCACCACCGCCCGAATCCGAGATCAAACCAATCGCTCCGATTCCAAACCAATGGAATCCCGATAAAACACTCAAAAACCTCCCACATCTCCCGCAACTCTTCCAATTGAATGGCGATTCGGCCCTTGAATTTGCATCGGATCTTGGCTTCAAAGCCACAGATAATTCCGGTATGGGCTATGGACTCAATCTCCGCCAACTGTCGGCCACCACGAACGGCGTTTCTGCTCCCGATCGCAGCGAAACAATTTCGGAGATGGAGTTGAGGAAATTGAGAGAGGATTTGGAGAGTCTTTCGGAGGAGACTGGAATGTATGAATATACGGATGTGCCCTTGGAGGAGTCTTTTATCAACTCTGCTTTGTATTAATTCAATTTGTGGAGCTCTCAAATCAACGAAAGTTTCACATATATATATATATATATATATATATATATATATATATAAGAGCAAATTAATACAATTCCCTCTCCCGCAGATAGGGGGTATCATACAAACACACATTCAATTCACGTTGCCAATTTTCGAATGCAAGAAATTTGAGCACAAATTTTCCAAGAAAAAGAGAGAACATGAAATTTGACCCATCCATAATCACCTAGGCTATGGGTTTTTCTTCTATGGATTGGGTGTGTACACCCTTCGATTCAAATTCAATTACGTGTTATGTATTAAATTTTTGATAAAATACATATAACATGTGATTAAATTTAAAGTGAGATCCATACACTCAGTTCATATAAGAATTTTCCCCGATCATGAACAAATATTTATAAGCAAATGTCATATTGTTAAATTATAAATTCATATGATGTAAAGAAGTTTCAAAGATACCTCTATCTATTGCTAATATACAAAAAATTGCACCCCTATGGTTTTTAGAAATTAATAAATTCCCACAAGTGTGGATTTTTTTTATTATTTGATGGTTTATTTATTTATTTATTTTATGTTTTTCGAATTTTGTACCTATTGCTGCATTATAACCATTTTTGCATATCAAACATTATTCCAACGCCAAACACCAATTCAAATAATCAATATCCAAATACAACTAATATCAATATTCAAATTAAAAATATAGTAGAATAAATCATTCGACTTCAAGTTACAACATAGTTCAAAAGCAGTTGATTTAGATCGTTTAGAATCTCTTGTGAGGTTTCATTATCAGATAATGGAAATAAATTGGGGTTCGAATTTTTCAAATTCGCTCCAAATCCGATATGTTTGATTGGCCTAGGACAATAGCAGCCCAAAGCCACGACAGTCGACAAAGAGATGTTTAGATGATCTCTACACATTATTCATTAATTAACCCAAAAAAGTACATATTATCATCCCTTTGAATCTATAAAGATTACTTTATATTTTAGGAACAAGTTAACAGCCCACTTTGATCTATTTAAAATATTCTAGGCTAAATCTATTTGTCTACAGTTAATTACGCACATATTTGTTTGTACATACACTTGAAAATATCAAGCTGACATCAATTAAAAAGAAGAAGATCGTTCAATTGACTAATTGCACACTAAATTTCAGGTAACGTCAAAAATAATAACTTTAGACAAATCTTGAATTTAACAAAAATTTTCGTTGAACTCCCTCTACTTTGATCAAAAATGTTTTGCTCCCTTTCTGTTTTTAATTATATCACCTTATTCACGCTTAATTTTGCATTGATCTTGAATGACAAGTTCAATATACTACTATTCGATCGGGCACAATTGATGTGTGTGCAAAATAAAAAAAAAATATAATTTAATTACACATTTAAGTTATAAATATAAAAATAAAATATTTATTGGATTTTGTACATGATTAAATATATTTTTAATTATTTACAATGTGTTTTATTAAATTTATTATAGAAAAAATTTTAAATAAAAATAAAATTAAAAGATTAACAAATAAATAAGGAAGAAAAAATTAAAACAAGATAACAGAGGTTCGAATATATATATATATATATATATATATATATATGTGAAAGAGGAGAGAGATGGAGAAAAGGAAAAAATTAAACAATGGGAGAGCGAAGAGGCGTGAGAAAAAAAAATTACCAAAGAGACTAAAAGATATTGAAGTGGTTATTAGACCCCCCCCCCCCTCCCCCCCAAAGTGCTTTATTGATAGTATAGATGCATTTGATTAAATTCATTAGAGAAAAATAGTTTAAAATAAAAAATTATAAAATTAACAAATAAATAAAAAAGAAAAAGTTAAAAAAAATGATAAAAGAGACCTAAAAAATACATATATATTGATAGAGGAAAGAGAATGGAAAATAAAGGAATTGAAAACACAGTGATAGTGGGAGAGGAGAAAAGAGAGATGCTAGAGAAAACAAAATAGAGATGCAAGATGCCCAAGAGACTAAAAGACACTAAAGTGATTATTAGACACCCTAAGTGCTTTATTAATAATATAGTTTATTATAGAAAAACAACGTGAAATAAAAATAAAATTATAAGATTAAAAAATAAATAAGAAAGAAAAAGTGAAAAAAAAGTGGTAACAGAGACCTCAACAAATATATATATGTATATATATATATATTTATTGATAAAGAAGAGAGAAGGAGAAAATAAAGAAATTAAATATACCTTAATAGTGAGAGAGGAGAAAGTAGAGATGTAAGAGAAAATAAATTAGAAATGTAACAGACCAAGAAAAGACAGTAAGGTAGTTATTAAACCTCTAAATGTTTTAGTAATAGCATAGACAACATCGTTTGAGCCCATTTTGATGTGTTCTTTTTTTTAGAGAAGAAGTACTTATTTGTTGAAAAAAAACACTTTAAAAAAAAAACTTGTGTTTTGATGTATGTTTTTGACTGTTGCTTGGTAGTAGTGGTGGTTTCAAATGTGAAAATAAATGCTTCAACGGCATCTTTAATGCCTTGTCTCTCTCTCATCCGCTACAAATATATATATGGTACAAGACATGAAAAAGCACGAAAAGCGTGAGAGTAACTCTGATAAGAGATGAAAGTCTCTATTAGATTTTATGAGAATTTCATTCTCTAAATCCACACCAAATATCTTTCTAAATGAACACTATAGCTCATACTTCTTCATTTCGCATCTATATTTAGATTCAAGTCTGTTTCTTTATATCTTTATTTGAATATGATGTTATAGATGGAAACTCTTGTATATGCCTATAAAGATATGATTAGTTTTCGAAGTGAAATTCTCATTTGTTGTGCGGTTGTAAGGAGAATTTCTGGACAGTCTTATCTTGAAAAAAGTTTCGCTGTCCTAATGCATCGATTAGTGGGATGAACATTTTTTCAAGGAAAGTTAGCAAATGCCGGCGATTCAGTCATTGATACAATTACTATGCATCATCGACCAATGGTTCTATTGGTGTTACATATAATATCTTCCAAACTATAACTCCAACATTTTCAAAAATATACAATGAACATAATGTAATGTTAGTTCAAAATGTTCCTGAACAATTAATCATGCTAAAAATAATAAAAAAAAAAAATCATTAAAAAACACTAACAAGTACACGTTTCAAGTCTAGAGCATAATACGAAACAATCAGTGATCATACTCAGCATCGATACTAACACCGTCATTTCTTCGCCCTGCCATGTATGGAACATTCCAAAAATTTTAAAAATTAGTGTTAATAATGGTAAAAAAATAGTTATACATGATACATCATTTACGATTCTCAATCAACTCAACAATCAAAATGGCAAATCTCGCATATATTTGTATTAACAATAATTGCTACAATGTCTCACCAGATTTGGCTAAGGAAACAGTTACAAGTTTTCATCATGGAAGCTTTACTATAAGAGGGTCCACTTAAAATGACTCCAACAGCTTTTCCTGCTTGTGTAACGTTTTTGCTAGTTTCTAACACAAGAGTCTCTACACGAAAAAAATGAGTTTTTCGACAGAAATATTCCTTTAGATATTTCCGGCGGAAATTTTCACCAGAAATTCAAAACAAATTTAAAAAAAAAAAAATTCCAGTACAATTTTTTCTGACAGACACTTTTCTGCTAGAATTAGCATTTAATTCCACCGGATTTCGCGCATTTTCCTATAGTGAATCAACAAAATAGCTTTTGATAATTATAAGCAAGAACCATATGCAATTAGCGAAAGATCAATTGTTTCTGTTTCTATATACGTTACGATGCAAAGAAACAATTATAGAGTGTAGTTTCAAGTACTTTAGTTCATGTAACATACATTCAAGTCTTGTAACTTCCAGTATTAGTACAACGATATCAAATATCATGCCCCTCCGCAAACAATAGAGCCTACAAAATAGAGATGACTATCTATGTACAACTTATTCCTTAAAAAGGATTTTTGCATCATTTTTGGACCTCAAATTCAAGTATCCTTACCTAAGTCACATAAAGCGAATGGCGAGGGTGTGAGTGAATGCGCGTGTGTGACCGAATGCGTGTGCGCAAGAGCATAAAAATAAAAAAAAGTTGAGTGTGAGAGCGTCTTAATGCGTCTAATAAAATATTATTTTATATCTAATATTAATATATATATATATATATATATGTGTGTGTGTGTGTGTATATATTCAATGCAAAATACATTTGAAGATGGAGTATAAGCATAATAATTTTATTAAACGCTAAAGTTGAATTGTAACATCGATAATTTAATGTAATTGATTAAATTTGTCTATTCATGTTACAATCTTGTTTTTTTCTTCATAAGAATATATAATTTATACATGAAAAACTAGTTGTATGAATATCCTTTAGAAAAAAAAAGGCTTATTGTCTTTATATATATTTACTAATTACTATCTAGCAGTTAGAATTATAATATACCAATTAAATGCTGTGTAAATTGACCAACAAATTGTTGGTTAAGTGGTAAGCAACTCTGACCTCCGTAAGATGAGAACACAAGTTCGAATCCAGGGAAGCACACTTGTTGGGAGGGGGAGAGTAACCTTTAATGTTTCATCTCCCGAAATTGCGAGAGCAATGTCCCCCACAATTTAATGTAACCAAAAAAAAATACCGTGTAAATTAGATATATATTTATTTTTCTCAAAAAACTAAATCAAAAAATTAATTAAAAGGGTTTATTTATTGAGTAAATATCAAACATTTCGTATTTTTTTTTTAATATTTTGTTTGAAATATAAGTGCACGACCAATAAAACTTAATGTAGGGATTAGGAAATTTTAAATCGTCTTAAAGCGAGAACTAAGCACTCAATTCGCCAGTTCAAGCATTGAGTGTGAGAGTATTAGGGGTGGTAGAAGAACTATGTGATCTAGATCCTTTCCTTAACTGATATATACACACACGTGGGCGCAATATAAGTACGCATCACAAAAGACAAGAGAACATTATATTTTAAATAAAGATTACTAGGTTGGTATTCTTCGTTTCTCTTTTGGGTGCATGTTCTCCCTGACATATCTGTCAGAATTATTTGAATATTTGTATGAGGAGGGAAATATATCCTCCCTGCATTCCGTCCCACGAAAACTCTCCCATGTATCTATACAAAGATATTTTAAAGAAAATAAATACGTGGTGTTAATTTAGAAATCAACATAATGATCTCAAGTCCAATAGATTTTGAAAATAATGCAACAGTCTAGGAATAGCACGACTAAAGGGACTAAAGACACGAAATTATGAAGCAAAATATTTCCCAGAGCAATTTGCATTGCTACATCTCCATTACGTCCTAAAACCCTTTGTTATGTATGTCTTGAGCTCTACGTTCACTAAAGATATGTCAATTTTTTGCATTCATTCATATTACGTGCATGGGTAGAGATGCAAATGAATCGAGAGTCTGCTCGCGAGCCTGACAAGCCGGCTCAATAAAAGTTTGAGTTCGAATTCAAATAATTCGAGCAGAGCAGAGCAGAGCCGAGCTCAAGTCAAGTAATTCTTGTTTATAGGCTCGTGAGCTTTTATTTTTTAATATTTATTTTTATTTTTATATGATTATATATAATTATAAAGGATATATTAATTGTCGAACTCAAGTCTGAGCTCGAGCCTGTAGCCGAACATAATAAAATAATTAAAAATATTTAAGCTTGAGATTGTCGAACTCGAGTCTGAGCTCGAGCCTGTAGCCGAACATAATAAAATAATTAAAAACATTTAAACTCGAGCTCGAGCCCATTCATAAATTCGAGCCGAGCCGAGCTCGAACATGACTTGAGCCGAGTTCAAGCCTGTTTTTTTCTGGCTTGTCGTGCTCAAGCTCAATTTATTTGATTCAAGCTTTAGCTCAAGCCTGAAAAAAGGCAGGGTTGACTCAACCCGCCTCGTTTGCATAATTGGGGGGCTTTTGCTCTATTGAATTTGCTTAATTAGAGGTTTTGAAAATATAATGCTTTAGAAATTGCTAAAAAAAAAAAACCCACTTTACATATATGTAGTTACATACCTGAATCCACTCAAAATAACTGACGGTAACACTACCCAAGAACAACCACTCCCTTCTTTGCCAATATGTCTAAGTGGAATCGTGAATTTAACAAACTTGTTAATTATAGGAATTGTTGCTATGATCAGTTGGAAATTTTCCAAAGTAGATTCTAAATCTGAGTATATTTTCAGGCATTACTAACATCAAAATACCCGCTCAATTCTACAAAATGGAGCAAGATGATTGTCAAAAAACTCTCTCTGGCAGCTCTACTTCCGGGGCCTACCCATAATTGAAGTTAATAGGACAAGAACTTGTCCAATTTGTGAAATTATCAATATATAATTAAGAAAATTCAAAAATTACAGTAACCCCCTAGTCCCTACTGCTATATATAATTATGAAAATATCTCTCTTGGTTTCAGAATTACACATACCTCCCTCGTAACTTATTTTAATCTTACAATAACTCCCTTCTATTGACTATTAGCACATATTTAAATGATATTATAAATATATAGATGATCATCCAAGTTTTTTAACACGACTGGTTTTGATCAAATTTCAACAATCAAACGGGGTCTTTGCAATTTTATTAAGAGGGAAAGTTTGTGTAATTACACATAGTTACAGAGAAGGTCAGTGTAAATGACTTGTAATATTATTTAATTAGAGAGCATGTTATACCTTCTCAGGCCTTATCTCCACACTACAACAAAAATTCTATATCAGGACACAAAAAAGTGTCGTAATATGATGCTTGTTGGGGCACTTACATTTCTAGGGGCACTTCATACAAATGTCGCATGTATTGGTGTCGCATAAAGTTTAGGGACACTTAAAATGCCTCGATAGTATATTCTATTGGTACACTTATATTTGTCCTTTTAATAGATTTATGAGGCACTTATAAGTTTCCTTATATGAAAGTTTGAATTTAGTGAATAAATCTTTTAGAGACACTTATTTGTGTCCTCAAATATTTACGGGGCACTTATATGCATCTTTTAAAATACTCAGAAATGCCTTTAAAAGATATTTTTAGGGCACTTAGTAGTGTCGTCTAATTTATTCGCAGCATTTATATGCATCCTCTAAAATACTTAAAAATGCCTTTAAAATATATTTTTAGGGCACTTATTTGTGTCGTCTAATTTATACGCAGCATTTATATGCATCCTCTAAAATATTCAAAAATGCCTTTAAAATATATTTTTAGGGCATTTATTTGTGTCATCTAATTTATACGTGGCGCTTATATGCGTGCTCTAAAATACCCAAAATGCCTTTAAAAGATATTTTTAAGGATGCTTATTTGTGTCTTGAAATTTATTGCCGACATTTATAATACCATTTAGAGATACTTATTTGTGTCCATAAATTTATGTGAGACACTTATATGTGTCCTTCATGATTATATGAAGATGCTTATAAATGTCACTATATGTAAGTAGTGACAAAACTAAGTGTCCCATAAAAAAAATTAGAATTAACATAATATTTTTTGAGATACTTATATGTGTAACTACGACAAATTGTCCCAAAGAATTATAATAGGGAATTTAAATGCCAAAATTATTAAATGACTATCAATTATCATCCTAAAACCTATTACATTAATAAAATTTCATATTGTGGAACTTCCACTTCTAATCAAAGCAAATCAATCAGAAAAACTTAAATTGAATGAAACAAAAGAATTTCAAATATCAAATGAAAATGTAATATATATATTCATCAAATCCAAAACTCCATACAAGAAACCTAGTAGTTTTGTACTTGCAACAATGCCAAAAACTTAAAAAGTCTATTTACTATTCTTGAAATAAGAAGAGTTTGAAAGATTGTCCATATGAAAAGCTCTCTACTCAAAAAATATAATATGAACAAAAGTTTGAAAAAACATCCACAATCACAAGGTCTTCTAGTCATAAGCCCCAACATGAACAATATCCAACTTGTATCAATTACTTTCATCCAAAGCAACCTGCATATAGTGAAATATTGATGAACAATTAATTCCATGTTTTAAATTCCGTATAGTACTTTCCATCAAGTTCATATTTAACAAAAGTAAGAAATAAACATATTTTTTGAAAATATGCATCTTTCCATGGCAAAGTGACCAATGCTTTTGCATCAATGATGGTTATCTAGAGTATATATTCATGTTCAACACCTAATGTCCAAAAAGCTCATAGAGAAAATAGACAACTTGTTCAACAAATATATACAACTATTGACACAAAACTCATATAAGCATGCAACTTGTTCAGAAGATATATCTGGCTATTCACACATTTAATTGAAAGCTTTAGAAAACTATACATAAAGAAATTAATGGTACAGGAGAACTTTGTAGGACTTACCAAGGACAAAGGCCAAGCAATAGGTGCTCCAAGAGAATCTCCAATAGTTTGAATATGATCATAAGGTTTGAGCAAACGTACATCTTTCTTCAATTGGGATTGAATAGTTACCTCGCACCATTCAGACCCCAACTCTTCACCACTTACTTTGATAGAATCCATCTGACTTACATAGCCACTTGCAACAATCTCATTTATATTTCCTAAACTCTTTAAAACAACATAAGAATGGACCTGTATTCGCAAGTATATAGACTTATCAATAAGATAAATATGATATATTTATGAATTAAATGTTACTAAACTTCAAATTTTATTACCTTAATGCGCTTGGGACGTGTCAATGATCCAAATGAGTATTGATTAGTTGGAGATGCGAGTGGGGCAGTTTGAGTATCAGGTTGTCCATTAAATCGTTCTCTCCCTCGAACTATTGCGGATAAACTTTCCACCTTCTCATTCAAAGCATCAAATTTATCTCTTTCACGCAAGTACTTCTCTTTATACTGCATGGCCAATCTGTAACTTGTATCACGACTTGGAATTGCACCATAAACATCAGCTGGTGTCACCCCCATACCATACATCCGCACATGTCCATGCTTATCTACTCCCATTATCTTCGAAAAGGCATCATCTCCATTTGGAATAACATCATTGTCATTGGAAGTCTGTGGTTCTTGTTCTTCCAATTCCTTCATTTGTTCCTATAATTAGTAATATTGAATTATATGTTACATTAAGAATTTCACTATACTATATCATTAAAATATTTAGTAATTAAATAGAGGCATTAAATATTATATTTCAACTCACAATTGCTTCTTGAACTATTGCACTTGTGGGCGATTCATCTGGCCTATAGTAGCACTCTGCAAATAATTCAGCTCTAGTAGGATATTTGCCAAGTTTCTTTTTCTGCATATACATATATTACATCACTGTCATCATAACATTTTATAGAAGTAAAAGTACATTTATGGAAATGAGAAAATCCCAAAAATAGCTTACCATTATTTCTTTCACTAGTGCAAAGCTTTTCTTGCCCATACGATGAAGCAATTCCAATTGAGCACGAGTTTGTTTATTTTTCTCACTTAGTCTCTATGCAAATTGAACACCCATAAATAAAATAAAATCAAATAAATTGTCTATTAAAAATCATAACAAAAATAAATAATGTACTTTAACTACTATTCATTTTAACAAACATCAGTTAAACAATTTTACCTTAAACTTATCAGACATCCAATGCTCAATTAGTGCTCTATACTGCTCATTATCTACCCTATCAGGTACATTGAGCATTTGTTGCTCAATGGGTATAATAGGATCAAAATTTAAACTCTTCACATAGCTCTTCCAGTTTCGCCATTTCTTGTTGATTGACTTCAATATATAAAGCTCTCGTCCTGGTTGTATATCAAACTTCGTCTACACAAACAAATTCAAGTGATATTATATATAACAATATATTAATTTGTTGCAATTATTACAAACATTTGAATCTCAAAGAAACATAAAGATAATATAAAATTGATAACCATCACAATCTTTAACATGTCATCCTTATAAGAACGAGGCATCAATCTCCAATCTTTGTAGTGAAAAGGGCAATATCTTCCATTTCTTGCAATTGTTCCCAAGAAATGAGCAAGAGTAGTTGTCTTAGAATCATCATTCGGCTGCCCCAAATCATTGAATGAAATAGCTATGAGGTCATCAACTGGTTGACCCCATACTTTGGGCATACAAGTAGGCCCTCGAACTCTCTTTCTTTTATTGCTAACTGTAACAATAACAATGTACATATCATTTTTATATTGTAATGTTACAACAAGGGTGCATGAATCATTTCATTTTTCTAGGTCATAGTAATTAAAAAAAAGGTGTTCTAACCTTGCTCAATCACAACATCTGGAGAATTATGTTGAGTCGAAGTCAGATCATCATGTACTCCAAATGCATCTTGTGTATTGAAATGCACAATAGGTGGTGTTGACCCTTTTAGAGAATATATTTCATATTAATTTAATATTTTGTTCTTAAATTATTGATGATAAAAGTTACTATATGATCTTTATTTAGTACAAATGTAAGAGAGAATAAAATAAAAAAGTGAAGAATACAACCTGGTTGCTCTCGCGTTGCACCACCTACACCACGTGTATTCAAACCACATCTAGATGGTGGAGGAAGTTGCTAGCTTACCTCAGGTCTACCATGTTTGCTCCGAGGTTTAGTTTTAGGAGGCATAATCTGCAAACCAAGTAATAAATGCATTGGAACTTATTCAACAATACAGTATCTAGGAGTGTAAATTTGATAGATAAACAACTACGAACAAGACAACATCACAATAAATGAAATATGATGGATATAAAAACTTACCATGTAATATATGTAATAATATAATTAAAAACAAAACATGTATGAAAACTAAAAGATATGCCAATCAAACATAAAAAAGAAAAAGATAACCCATCTCAAAAAGAGACAAGAAAAAAAACACTTACATAAATAATGTCAATAACTAAGAAATTAAAATAGTACTAAATCAACTAAGTCACTCGCTATATTGTCAAACTAAAGTTCCTTCTACATCTTCTCTAACCCAATTGACTTGCTCATTTTCAATGTTCAATTGAACACCACTATTGTCACTTTGAAGAAAGGTCTCTCCATCTAAGCTCAAAATGGGATTCATGTCATATGAATCTCTAGCTTTTGTTCTCACGACAACATGCCAACCCTTTTCAACAGGATCTTCTACATAAAATGCTTGTTGTGCTTGAGAGGCAAATATAAAAGGTTCATCATGTTGCCTTGACTTAGAAAAATTGACCAATGTGAAACCATGGTCATCAACTTTTTGTGCCCTTCCTGGTGATACCCAATCGCACTCAAATAGCACAATTTTTTGTTCCCCAAAATATTCTACTTCAATAATATCCTTTACAACCCCATAGTAGGTCACATCACCAAGGATAGGATTGTTGTCATTTCTACTAGCAAAACTACTAGTCTGTGCAACAACTACAACTCCACTATTTTGTGTTCTTCTTCGATTTTCAAACTTTTTCACAGGAAATCGAAAACCGTTGACAATGTATCCTCTATATCGTTTCCCAACTGGATTGGGGCCTCGAGCTAAGGCCCTAAGTTCCTCTGACAATTGATTCCCTTCGAGATGCAATCTTTCGACCTATTAAATAGTATAACAAAAACAATTAGAAAATGCACAAGTTTAGAAAATAACTTAAGCTATGTAACAAAATGGATAGTGCATCAATTACTCACATAATTCTGAAACCACTTGGCAAAGGTTTCACTGTGGATGCGTTCAATATCTCTTTTACCACGACGGGGATTTTGATCTTGAACAAAGGTCTTGTGTTGCCTATACGTGATTTGAATGTGAATGTGAATCATAAACTTTCATACCTTATGAATAAAATTAAAATTACGATAAAAACAAATCTTACTCAATGAATGATTCAATTGAACTACTATTGAACAACACATACTGATGTGCTTTAATTAGTATTTCCTTCTCTATAACTACCGGTTCTTGCCCCCCAATATGTTGCCCAGAATCATCATTTCTTTTAACCTTGTTGAATTTGGTTTCTACATCCTCCAAGTACCTAGAGCAAAAAGTCAAGCTTTCTTCCATCAAATACGTTTCTGCAATGGAACCCTCAGGACGACTTCGATTTCGGACATATGATTTCAATGTCGACAAATACCTAATATAAAATAATATAAAAATCATCAATAAAATTTTTTATTATTGAAAAAAGTAACAATAATAAGATAATATTACCTTTCAATCGGATACATCCAGCGATATTGTACGGGTCTAGCAATTCGAGCCTCATATGCCAAATGAATAGGCAAATGTATCATGATATCAAAAAAAGATGGTGGAAAAATTTTCTCCAAGTCACAAAGAGTTTTGGCAATATCTTTTTCTAAGCAAATAAGATCTCGAGGATTAAGAACTTTAAGACAAAGTTCTCTAAAAAATCTGCACAAGTTAATCAAAGGCGTTCTGACATGCTTCGGCAACACTTTACGCAAAGCAATTGGAAGCAGTTGTTGCATCAAGATATGATTGTCATGACTCTTTAGACCAGAGATTTTGTGCGGTTTAACCTGCACACGCCTCGATATATTAAAAGCATAACCATCAGGAACTTTCACACTTCGTAAAACTTCTAGAAACAGTTCTTTTTCCTTTTTACTCATTGAAAAACACGCAGCAGGTAAGTATGTTTTTCCTGAATCAAGATGAACTGGATGAAGCCCACGCCTTATGCCCATATCTTGCAAATCGAGACGGGAGTTTTCATGATCTTTCGTTTTTCCATCCAAATTTAGTAAAGTCCCAAGGATACTATCACAAACATTCTTTTCAATATGCATTACATCCAAATTGTGACGCAACAAGTTATCTTTCCAATATGGCAAATCAAAAAGTACGCTTCTCTTTTTCCAATTGTGAGGAAAAGTAGGATTGTCCTTTACTTTCTTTCCCAATTTCATACTCAATCCATCTAATTCTTGTAATACCATATCTCCAGTTAATGGCATAGGAGGCCCATGATGTTCTTCATTTCCATCAAATGATCTAGCATCTTTTCTATAAGGATGATCAAAATTCAAAAACCTTCGATGGCCCATGTAACACTCTTTATGACTATTATACAAATATTTGAAGCAAGTATCCTTGTGGCATGATGGACAAGCTAATTCTCCCTTTGTGCTCCAGCCAGACAAATTTGCATATGCAGGAAAATCATTAATGGTCCACAACAAAGCTGCACGCATGAAGAAATTTTTCTTTTTTGATGCGTCATATGTATCCACTCCCTCCCACAATTCTTTTAGTTCCTCTACCAAAGGTTGCAAGTAGACATCAATATTGTTTCCAGGAGGTGATGGACCAGGAATGAGCAACGTCAGAAAGAAAAAAGGTTCCTTCATGCACATCCATGGAGGCATGTTATACGGTGTTAATATGACTGGCCAGGTACTATGAGTGACACTCATAGTTCTAAAAGGACTAAATCCATCAGCTGCTAGACCTAGTCTTACATTTCTTGGGTCTTTAGCAAAATCACGATGTTGACGATCAAAATCATTCCATAAAGGGGAGTCACCAGGATGTCTCATACAACCATCCTTAGTGCGTTCTTCTTGGTGCCACCTCATAAATGATGATGTTTTAGATGACATGAATAGTCTTTGAAGCCTAGGCTTTAGGGGAAAATATCTTAATACTTTTGCTGGAATTTTTTTGAACTTCGTAGATGAATCTTCTTCGCTGGTGGAATTATTTCCAGTTTGAACATATCTAGATGTCTTACACACATGACAGTATGTATCATTTTCATGCTCTTTCCAATACAACATGCAAGCATTCGGGCAAGCATGAATTTTCATACAAGTGAGTCCTAATGCCCCAATTATCTTTTGTACTTCATAGTAAGATTTTGGCAAAGACTTTGTTACAGCAGGAAATGCCTCTTTCAATAGTTCAAGAAGCATGGTAAACGTCTTGTTAGACCATTTACCAATACACTTCAAGTGAAAAAGTCGAATGATGAATGCAAGCTTAGAAAATTGCTTGCATCCTGGATATAGCTCTTTCTCAGCATCATCTAACAACTTATAAAAAGTCTTAGCTTGCTCATTGGGTTCTTCTTCCATGTTAATTTCTGTATCTTTAATGCCAAAAGCATCATATATCAACCCACTCATGTCATCTAGCATATTAAATTCATCATGATGCTCAGTATTGACTCGATTAGAAGATGACTCCTCCCCATGTGCAACCCAGTTTGTATATCCCTTCATAAAACCATCAACAATAAGATGTTCTTTAGCAACCTCTCGATTCACCCATTTCCCATTCCTACAGTGTTTGCATGGGCATATAATTTTTCCACTAAGGCACACATTATCAAAAGCCATGTCAAGAAATTGGTTTACTCCTCTTTCATATTCTTTTGTCAACCTTGGTTTGCTCATCCAACTCTTATCCATTCCAAACCTACTAAAATGATAATATATATATAGTATAAAATTAGACTTGCTAGTATTCAAAGAATTATATAGAGTACGTATAAGATTAGGGGTCATATAATAAGGAAACAACAACAATCAAATACTGGAGTATTGGTCACACTCGATGCATATGTAAAATAACAATTGATATATAAGTTCATCATATAGTTAAATATTATTAACATAAAATTGACTTTTTGCTAAATTCTCTATGTAAATACATATCTTTCCTAACTATTATTATTTATCTTATCTTTTAACTAATGATAATATATTTATTAAATTTATAAAAAGTTAGATTTAAATAAAATTATTTTTTGATTAAACAATAAATATAAATATAAAGTAAAACAAAGTAATTATTATTTCTGAACAAAGAAAATATCAAAATATCAATCAAACTTTTTTGTCCCACCCTAAGCCAAAGAGAAAAAGAAAATTATCAAATTTCTTTGTCCTACCCTAATCCAAAGAAAATTCCAATAATGCAAGGAGCTACTGCAACATCAGAGCTCGCTTCAGATTTAGCAAACTAAGAATCTTGTTTCCACTAAACTACCCACCGTAAAGAAGGGAAAATTGACAAAAATTCCATGCAAAATTTGCAGAAATCCCATTAACTTAAACGAACTGAACAATTGATTACTCAATCTTTAGTTCCTGAATACAGAAAAAAGCATATATGATACACAAACAATCGGCAACTCGAGAATGAAAACAGAGAAAATACTCAAGTATTATGCATATGGGTCAATTAAAAGTTAAAATAAATAAATAAATAAACTTGCCTTATATGTGTCTATATATATATATGTATGTATTACTAAAGTTAGGTCCAAAATATTTGGTACTTATTTATTTAAATAATCTTATCAGTTCATATAAGTCATTATGAAAGACTATCCAGATTCAGCAACACTATAAATTAAATTAAAAGGCTATCAAAATCATGTACAAGCAAGTTAGCCCAAAAAACAACCAACACAGTAAAAGTTTAATGGGAATTGCCACTTGACATTTATTCTAAAATTAAAAAAAGCTTGCAGTTAGCATCAGCTCATATTAACCCAAGTACAAGCTATCACAAATAGTTCCAAGCTGGAAAAAGGGAAAAAGTAGCTAGAGGAATGATTTGTCTTTTCCTTATTTTCTTCTCCCTTGGTTTTTACTGGTCAGATTTCTGACTATATCTATGTGTTGTGTGATATAGAATTTTCAATGCATGAAGTGGTGAAAATATTCATTGTCATCCCAGAAATGGGTATGGCTATTCATCTTTTCGTAATGTTTTGTACTTGTTATCTGCACTAGATATTGGTTATACGGTTAGAGTGAACTTGTGAATCTCCTTTCAATTATTTCTGCCTATTGTCTTGTCTTGTGTGTCGGACATATTTCTATGGTGAAAAATAAATTTCCAGAAGAAATAGAACTAATTAGCAGAATACGTACAAAATAACTGGAATGTTTAAGATAGAGTTTATTCACTTTCTTGAACTTTGAGATAAGAAATTTAATTTATGACAAACTCTAATAGATGAGTTCATTATACTAAATATTACAAGGGAATTTGTCATAATTGTAAGCCAATCGGCCATTTTAATGGCTTTACGGACAGAGGCTTTTGGTTGTATACCTGTGTATTTAAAGGCTTGAATTTTTGATCAGAAAGTTATACCTTCTTTTTCAGCAGATTGCTTTCATTTAACTTGAATAATTAGAATTAACTTGCACCTTATTCCTACATACATTTCTCCAAAAGTTCCCATGCCATTTGTACCAAAACTAATATTAAATTAAACGTATTGTGCTACATACTTAGTTATCAATTATTTTACAAGAGCGTGATTTTGAAATTTTACAGTTTACAGAAAATTAGTCGGTTGATATATCATTTTAATTAAACAAAATGACAGAAAATAAATCAGTTAATTAATATAAAACTACAGAACTGTTTATTCTCCATCATCCTGTAGAGAACTTTCTCATTCCACTTAGAGAAAAAATTGCAGTAGATCAACATGAAAGAAATGAGACTCCAATCCAAATTTTGCACATTATTATCTTCATATAATACATAAGTTTCTATGTTATAAACTGAAGTTCATATAGAATAACCCTAAGAGTATGGTGAAAACTCAGGAGTAACGTTAATATCAAATTTCAACGGATATTCGTGATAAACTAATTAACAATGATCCACCAATAGTTAACAACTATCAACTAGGTTCTACATATGGCTTTATGATAAATAAAATACTCAGACTTTTGATAAATAAAAATCTCATTGTCTAATTTATTGAATTGGTGAGAAACCAAATTAATAAAAAGTGCTAGTAAAATTTTCATTTTCTGTACAGCTGCAATAAACATGTATTTGAAGCAAATTACTTTGTGTGAACCCACAATTCCAGGCGTAATTCATCCATATGCTTAAATATTGGTAACTAAATGCAAGAATGTATTTAATTGAATGAGAGCTACAATCTCATAAAAGAGAAAACAGAAACAATTAGAGCGACAACAACATGAAAGAGGTAAAAGGGAAAAAGTATCATGCGGTCCCCCCCCCCATCTTCCTATACTTCTTCTAAGTATTATGCTCAACCAATGTGTGTTTAAAATTCCCCTTTTCTCTAATAAACCCTGGGTTTAATAAGTTTAAAGGAAAATCAAATTGAGGGAATATGAAAACTACATAAACAATCAAAAAGAGTCTAAAAGATGAAAGACTCGAAAAATCTTACTGATATAGAGAGACGATGCGATGGAGGTCTTCTTGTGGCTTGTCTTCCTCAGAAAATTGGATCTCTCTGTCACGTTGGGGAGGAAGAAAAGACAAGTTGGGGAGGAAGAAAAGAAAAGGTAGGAGTCCAAAATATGGTAGGAGTCCAAAATAAGGTAGGAGTAGTAGAGAAATTGGAAAAAATAAAAAATAATAATTAAAAAATATAAAGAGAAAAAAAAAATTGACCGCCAAAGAGAAAAAAATTGGGAAATGCTTAGCGCCAAAATAATATTACCTATACAATACTTTTAAGTGCCCCTAGAAACTTAATTATTATGATACAATTGATAAGTGTCCCAAAATAAGGTAAAAAAAACTAAATGTAGATGGTGGGGGCAATTAACAAAAATAAATAAAAAATAAAAAATAAAAACAAATAAGAAAAAAATTGGAGGCAACATGTACCGCCAAAAAAATTAAAATAAAATAAATTGCAAAATACTACATCTTTGGCACTTAAACAATTTTAGTTATATGATACTTTTAAGTATCTCTATAAATTTAGTTATTAGGATAGATTTGATAAGTGCCCCAAAATAATATGTTTGAGGCACTTCTAAAAAGATATCCCAAAAAAAGTGTCCCATAATGTATATTTTGTTGTAGTGCCAATTGAAAACAACTAAAAGAGACATTAGGACGGACCACAACACAATGCTCACAATCAACACGAAAAGCCTAACTAGTAGAAACAGGAATATGAGTATTTTTAATTACATAATAATTATTTAATTATGTATCTAAATTTTAATAAATTACATAATAATTTTTTTGAATTTTATGTATGATTATTTTTACTATTTAATTTTATTACAAGTGAAAAGTAAAGTAATTTATTTAAAATAAAACAAAATTATACAATTAATAGAAAAATAATTGAATATGAGAACTAAAAAAAATATTAGATAGTGTGATATGAGATCAAAAGCAAGAGAATATATTGAGAATGTGAGAATATATTGAGAATGTAAACTAAAAAAAAGGTTGAATTGGAATAGAGAAAAAATAAGAAAGAGAGATAATATAAAAAAACAAAACAAAAAAGACAACATTGTATTGACAGACCAAGACATTTATTCAATGACATACTTAGTAAATCTAGTATATAGTTGAACTTATTAATAAAATTTGTACTTTGTAGAATGCATAATTTGAGATGCCTACTGACAATAATGTAAGTTTGATTATATATATATATATATAGTGCTCATTTATATATACGTTTTTAAAACAAATATTTGATTTATATATTTAATGAAAAATCACTCATTTCATTAGCTATTTGGAGAACGAATAACTAATTTCAATAAAATAAATTTAAATACTTGACTTATATATTTACATTGATTGAGTGTTATTATTCATTTTACTCAATAGAAAAATAAAATTAGTATTTGAAATTGTTTAAATAAATGTATTTAAGGTATTAATTTTGATAAACTCAAAGGAAAATGTTTTTAATTTAAAAATAATCGATATGATTATGTATGTATTAATTGGCTAGTTGAATTAATTGATCAAACTACAAATATTTGATTTATATATTTAATGAAAAATCACTAATTTGATAAGCTATTCGGAGAACAAATAACTAATTTCAATAAAATAAATTCAAAATATTTGACTTATATATTTAAATTGATTGAGTGTTATTATTTATTTCACTCAATAAGGAAATAAGATTAGTATTTGAAATTATTTAAGTAAATATTTTTAAGGTATTAATTTTGATAAAGTCAAAGGTAAATGTTTTTAATTTGAAAAAAATAATTGGATAATAAATTATAAAAAATTAATAAATACAAAAATTGGTAATATTTAATGAAATTTATTTAAATAATTTAAAATTAAAATATAGTATAAATATATGTTAAGTACAAAAAAAAGTTATACACAAAAAGTTCAAGTGGCGCAACGGTTATATATGTGTGACCACCTTTTTTTCTTTCTTTTTTTTTAACCGACGAAATTTGCGACGGACGCAGTTGGTCCCAAATATTAAAAGAATTTACCAAATTTGCTACCAACTTAGTCGGTCGCAAACATCATCACCTACGCTCTATGTCAGCATCTTTTGCGATTCGCTCATTTCTATAACAAAATTGGGTTAAAAAATAATCGGTGGCAAACTTGGTACCAAATTTTGCCACTGGATTTTTTACCACAAACTCCCATCGGTCACAAATTTGATGGCAAATGCATTTTGCGACCGATTTTTAGTAAAAATCAATCGCCAAATCCAACACAAATCATCGTTTTTCTAGTAGTGCATATTCGAATAAAGATATGAACTACTGAACTTGAATGGAGACATATATATTAAGTGGAAAAGTATGAACTATGATGTTTACTCATAAAGATCTCAGGTGGACTTTTAGAGAATGGAATTCTGAGAAAGATCTCATAAAATTTTTTATCTCCTATCAGAGTTACTCTCTTTTCTCCAAACTTTTGCAGGTCTTGAACTGTATATTTATTGGGGATAAGAGAGAGAGACAGAGAAAGAGAGAGAGAGAGAGAGAGAAGACATTAAAGCTGCCATTAAAGTATTGAATTTCTCGTCTAAAACTGCTGGTACTACTAGGCATTGAAGGTGCCATTAAAGAATTTAATTTGCTCATATGAAATCACTATTACTACTAGCCAATGGTGACAAATGTTTCAGGCAGTAATCAACACGGTTTTCAAGTCAAATATGGTTGCTTCACAACATTAAGTAGCAAATCAATATTTTTGTAACCCGATCAATGTTTGAATTATGAATTCAAATATAAGTTCCAGAGCAAATTCCAACCAAGGTTTTAGAGTAAGTTCCGATGAAATCTTCAGCAAATGTACATTAGCCCAATACATAATATCTATGGGTGCTATCTATGAATTCTACCGGCAATGACTTATCCAAGAGCAATCTCTTTAATATTAACATGGTTATAAGCCCATTTTCAATATTATTACAATCAACCATCATGAAATAGGATCTATTACAAGCAATCATTACATCAATAGTGCATTGCAATCAATCAACTGTATTAGCGCGTGTCTAATATATGCAAATCCGAGTCCAAATCGTGTCTTATCTCATTTTGAGAGTAAATATTTGGTTGATAATGATGCGTATATAGAATAATTATTTGTACTTTATTTCCATGCAATACCATACATAAAACCTTAAATTTAGAATGTGTCTATTCCAAACACAAACACAAAGAAGACAAGGTAAATCAACGTTAGCCCATCAATTTCTCCCGGAATTAATGTTTTGTCCTTGTCTATTTCTCTCTCTGTCTCCGCCCAAGCCTACTTTCTTTTCTTTTTTTTCCCCCTAAGAAACAATTTGCAAATTCTTTTTTTCGATTAGTGATCCCGATTGCACACGGTGGAAAAAGGATTCTGCTGATTTTCTGGCCATTTCTTTTGGAACTTTGGCCGGAAATTTTCTATTTCTTCATTTCCTCCGTGTGCATGTGCTTGGTAGGCTTCCAATTTTTAAATTTTTTTTCCCTACTTTTTTTTCATCTATTGTCCCTTTTTTTTCTCTCATTTGTCCACTTCTAATAATTTGTTACTCTGTTGATTTTTGATGTGGGTTTTAGTAAACTCCTTATTTCTTGTTTGATTATGCGCTTTCTTGTTTCTTTTGTAATCCCCATAACTTATGAAGAAATGGAAATAAGTAGGGATGGCATATATATGTATATATATATATATATATATCCAATAAACATTGAAATTTTGTTTTTTAAGGCCTGAAGAACCTTTAAAATTTGCGATATTCTAGTTTATTGATCTTGAAAATGCAATATGTATGGATTTGGCCAAGAAATGAGGCTCAAATGCTAATGAGCCTTGTTAAGAAGGCATGCAGTTTCAGGTTTCATGATGAATTGATTCAAATAAACTTAAAAACTAAGATTACGTTTTTTAACACTGGTCAAATAACCTGTTGTCACAGCGGTACTTATGGCAAATAATACCAGCCAATTTTTAGGAGATTTAACTTAGGAAAGTAGAAGAATTACCTTAGATGGGAAAAGAGAATTTCTGAATTTCAATTTTTGCATATGAAATTTCTTTTACATCAAAAAAGTTCACATGTTTTGAATAAGATCATTCTTTTTTCAAGTAACGACTTAGGGCCTATTTGGATATATTTTAAAAATTAGTGCTTATCTAGTTATTTTTTTTTATAAAAAAGTCTTTTTTTTTAATAAACCAAACAATTATGTGTTTAAATGAAGTAATTAAAAGTGTTTTAATTTGAAACTATTCTTAATAATTTGTAATATCTTTTTAATAAAGTGTTTTTGTTTTTAAAAAAAATAAGTGTTTCGTCTCTAAAATACTATACATCTAAATGGGCTAGTAATTATATTGTTTGCCATCATACCACAGGTGAGCGATGTACGTAGGTTGAACTGCCTTGCATGGAACCCTCGGACACTCAACCGAGTAGAACTACTCCTGAAAATATCAATGATAATGACAAATCCACTTCAAGCACATCACCCTCACCCGCCCCACCAACACTACCGCCATTGGCGTCGACAAAAGCACCTCCCGAACAAGCGATGGAGCGCTCGGTGTCTTCCTACCGGATCCCCTCCTCTGTGTTCGCGAGGAGCACGTCGACAACCCCACAGGATTGGAGCGTGGCGTCCAACGAGTCGTTGTTCAGCATCCACACAGGAAACATGAGCTTCACCAATGACCATTTTTTCTTGCGATCAGGCGAGCTAGGCCTGCCTGGCGAGGCGTCCCCGTCTGACCAAATGTTCAGCTACTCAGGGCATCCGCCTACTGGTGGTGGCGTTGGCGACCCCGAGATGAGGAGCCATGGGCTTGAGATAGCTGAAGCCACCATGAAGGAGGTGATTAAGGAAAATGAAGGTCGGAGTCCTCAGACTCGGCCCCTACCACCGGAGGGGGGCGGTGCACATCGGTCGCAGGGGAGCAACGCAAGCACGAAATCATTTGCATTTTCAGTGTAAGTACTACTCCTCTTGCAATATCAAATTTTGGATATATTAATCTAATGGGTGAATCATAACTAGACCTTCTGATGTTATGCTTAATAAATCCGAATCTTTTGTAATATTTTTTCAAAAAAAAAAAAAAAGGCTCTTGTTTGGAAAATTACCTCAAGGGGCTTTGGTAATTTTTTCAAATAAGAAAGGCTTTTCTTTTCTTTTCTTTTTTTCATGTAATTAGGTTAAACATAAGTCTGGCGCAATTCACCCTTATCTCTATGGACTGAAAAACTGTTGGAATCTTTTAAAATAAACAAACTTGGTGCATATTAAATTGGCCATCTACATTTCGTGCATAGTCTTCGAGCTTCGGTTCAATTACAAAGAACTGAATTATAAATATATACTAACTGAAAAAAACTCTATGTAGAAAATAACTTATATAATGATTTTCCAACAAAATCATCATCAGTTCACACACATACACATATATGGAAAATTTTAGTTGAGACCCAATTGTGGACTCAAATAGGTTTTTGAATTGCAAAATGGTGTTTCATCTTCTATCTTATAATTCGCATTGATGCTATAGTTGTAAAATTATTTCCGTAATTATACACTTGACATGTGATCCTTACACTTAGTGTATATCCGTATATTAAAAAAGAAAATAAAACACACTTTGTAATAAAAGATCTTGTGTGTTGTGGACCAATACTTAATTATACCACATTTTAATGACAACTGGACTTCATTTCCACTTTGTCACTTTTTTCTTTTTTTCCCTCTTCTTTCACCACTAAATATTAATGTATTTTTACTTTTCATTTGTAAACTTTTTCCTATTTCATTTTTTCTTTTAAGTTTCTTTCATCACTATTTTATGAAACTTTTTTTGAACTTTCTCTTTCTTATAATTATGCACTTTTTTATCATATTATTTTAGGTTATTTTAAATTTATTTTCCATAATAAATTGTATAAAATGCATTAAAAATACATATTTTTTTGATGGGAAACTCTAAGAGGACCCTGGTAATGTATTATAATTACTATGCATCTGAAATTGGTATGATGACTCAACCAAGCAAACCGCACACCAGATCATTTATATCAAATCGTGTTTTATCTCATATTTCAATGCATGAGTATACACCAAGGCCAAATGTATAATTAATGAAGTAATTTTATACGTATGAAATGGATGTAAGTTATGGAATAATAAATAAAATATTATTTTGGAATAGAGAATTCTATCTGAGCAAATTGTGGTGTCACCAACCCAACTATCTATACATAGTAAATCACATGTCACTAACCACACTAACAGATGAGCATTCTTTTGGCCGTCCATCTAACATGACAAAAATGAGACAAAACTGAAAGCCAAACCCATGCTAATTATACTATCCATCTTTTGCCTATGAAAAGAGATGCATCTAGTGGGATTGTGAATGAACTCAATAAGTTGTAGACAATTATCACTTTCAATAGCTATTGCATGCGCCCCATGTTTGAATAAGCCACTCAATACCTCCGTCCAAAGTTGATACCTCTATTTCTAACGGTGATCTGCCTGCCTTATCGAACTATGATCTCTCTCCAACAAACTCCCCCTTATCATCGCGTATTATCACCCATGTCCAATCCATCCTGTATCCATTGGGGTTCTTGACTCAAAATTCATTTTTCATAGCCCTGGGGAGGGACTTTGCTATAGCTCCGGTGGTCGGTTCGTATGAAATGCTGCCCTTTCTCCTTCCCATGCCTTCCATAATTCACACGAGTACCGGTCCACCCAAGTTTTAACTCTCAAAAAATTTGCTTGTTGATTCTCAACATAGTGCTTGTTGCAGATCCACCACACCCTCCAACATGTGAGCATGAGTTTATCCTGAACATGCTTCGTCTCTTTGCTTGCCACCCAAAAAAAAAAAAAGTTGTCACAATGTCACATGGGCACCTCATGGACTGATGAGGGTACCAATCACCACATAAAGCAATCTCCGTGGCCGCACATTCCCCAAACAAGTGTTGCACCATCTCCGACATACCACAGAGCTCACATGTTGTATCCCCTAATATGCCCCTTTTGTTCAAGTAAACTTTGGTGGGGTTACGGTCTTGCATTCATTATTCCCATATTTTGATTTTCATAGGCAACTGTGATCTCCATATGGATTTGTAAATGACAGAGAGATGGGAAGTGGCCTGTTCTTCTCCCCTCAAAAGCTAGCCATGGATAAGTCGATACGCCGACTTAACAGTACAATACTCCGAGTTCTCCTCCCTCCAGAATGGCCGATCTTCTCAGCTTAGTTGAATTGGAATAGTGTTAATAGCATTCCATCCCATCTCACCAACTACCCGAAGGAGTTTCTCTCTATCCCACAGTCCCATCTCATTGATAATAAGTTAGCAGACCCGGCAATAATCTTGAATGTCCTCCGGCCATAGTCTTAGTGAGCACCATCTATCGCCAATGAAACGAGTAGGCCGACCATTACCCACACACCATCCCAGCCCCCTTTTAAGCCATCACACCCCACGAAGAATACTTTTCCATGTATATGAGTTTCTCGGCCCTGGCTCACACTGAAGAAGACCAACTCTCAAGCAATATTGACCTAAGAGAATTTTACTACATAAGCTCTGAGAATACACCAGGAGGTGCCATGCTTGCTTTGCTTGGAGAGCTTGGTTGTTAGAGTAAAATCCTCGAAACTAAGACCGCCACCGCCTTTGAATAGCACATACGGGACCAAGATTCCTAGGCTAACTTGCAGTTACGATTTAATTATCCCCACCAAAATCCACTACACATAGCATTAATTTCTTGGCAAAAATTATTTGGAAGTTCAAATATTCTCATTGCATATGCTGGGACGGCCTGGTCCACTGCTTTTATCGACAGTTCTTTCTCCCTAATGATAGAAATCTCCCTTTCCATCTTTGCAGTAAATTCCATATCCGATCATGTTATTACTAGATGCACGTCTCTTGGACCTCCTAAAAGAGATCGGAAGTCCAAGGTAGGTGTCAAGAAGGTAAGGATGGCCAAGCACTTTAGCATATCCCGAATAAGGATTAGGATAGTATCCCTAGTGTTCAAACTGAAGAGTAACGAAGTCTTGACTAAATTAATCCTAACCCCTACAATTCTCATATTGTTTGAGGATGTCTAGTAGGCTCCGTAGTTCATTTTGTGTGGCCAAAAGAAATAGGAGTGAGTCGTCTGCAAAAAATAAGTGCCACAAGTGCGGCACTAACCCCGCCAATTTAATGCCATGCATAGAGCCGCAAGCACGGGCCACATTAAGAAAAGTCGAGAAGCTTTCTAGGAAAATCAAGAACAAGGACAATAAAAGCAGGTCGCCTTGCCTTAGCCCTCTTATCCGCTGAAATTTCTGTGTCAACACCCTATTAATTCTTACTTGGAAAGAAATCAAGGCCTTGCACATTTTAATGCCGCATATCCATGTGGGATGTAAGTTCATGTTGTTTATTAATCCCAATAGAAACGGCCACTCAAATCTATTTTAGGTTTTTGGCATATCAAGTTTAACAGTCACCTCTTCAAGATTCCTTTGGCATCTCATATGCAAGGCATGAGCTGCCTTGTGGGCGATAATAGCATTATTGTGAATGTATCAACCTGGTATCAAAGAACTTTGATGCTCTAAAATAACACTCTCAAGGACCACCCGTTGTTAGTTCACTAATGTCTTTGCCACTAACTTATACAGTACATTACACATGCTTATTGGCATGAATTCGGTGATCTTAACACCACCCGCTTTCTTAGATCACATGTCATTTGGTTTATAGCTTTTATTGTACTGATCATTTGATCCTCATCTATCTCAACCAAAAGCTTTTGACACGTAGTAATGATATCCTCTTCAATCATCGCCCACTATCTTTTATAGAAGCCTGTCGTAGTCCATCCAGGCCCGAAGCCTTAGACAGGTGCATTTCCCAAAGGGCTTTTTACAATCTCCTGTGGCATAATCAGCTCCACCAACCCAAAATGCTCCTTCTCTAAAAGGCGCCTCATGAGGAGTTCACCAATAACCGTGAGTTGTTGCCGATTTGAGGTCTTGAATAGGTTCGAGAAGTAAGTCACGACAATGGTCTCCATATCTTCCTGTCTTGTACCTCCATTCCCTTCTTGATCTCAGAGAGCGCTAATAGCATTCTGTCTGCATCGCCTAGAGGCTGTGGTGGAAGAATTTGGTACTTCTATCCCCATCGTTTAGACAATTCAAATGTGCCCATTGGTGCCATAATTAGGCTCTGTTATCTTGTAGGGATATCAACTTTTCCTCCAAAACTCCAATTCCTGCATCCCTATGTGATCTAAGGGTCTCGCCCGAACAAGTGCTCCAGTCTTAATTAGATTTCTTGCTGAGGTCGCCCACCACATTCTTATTCCACACATCAAGCTCACGTATACGTGTCATTATTTTCTCACAGATAGTCATGAAAGAGGACCCTCTATTTGTGTGATTCTCATCCGATATCGAAGCCTGTCGCGCCTTTTGAACAATCTCGTGGGCTTTGTTCGCTTAACCCAAAATTGTTCAAATTGAAAAGTCCTTTGAATACCAAACCACCGCCACCCTATTCATTCTCTCCCACTTGACAATCCACTGCCCTGCTTTCCTGAAAGCCTAACTCCCTCCCAATGATGGCTTGCCATAACGCCGTAATAACGGCCAAAACGGAATTGGAACGATGACCTCCATTCCGCTGTTTTGGCCTATAACAGCGATAGGTTGATGTGGCATTTCGGTGGCCGTTCCGCCAATTTATCGGCCGTTTTATTGTACCCGAATGGAACGGATTGGCGATAGTGCGAAATAAAGGTCAATTAGGTGTCAAAGAATACGAGGCATGCTTGGCGAGTCATGGCGGCCGGGCAGAAGATGCTGGGATATTTTAGAGAAGAAGACATTCATCTCAAATTCTAATTAATAATAATAACTTATTGGGCAAGATGGGCTAATTGATATAAGTTCAATTCAGTTAAAATGGGCATATTCTCATTACATGGATTGAACCCATTATTTTAAATTAAAATGTGAGCCCATTGGTTTAAATTCATAAATATTTGAATTATTTATATACATTTAAAATTATAATACATTTTAGTCATCAAAAAAAATTATAATACATTTTGCATCTTTTAATATATGAAATTTCTCAAGATTTAAATATTTATCTTTAATTCATAATAAGTAAATTAAAATAGAAGAATAATAATTTTTATAATATGGTTGTTCTATTAATTTTCAATTTTTTATTGATTAAAATTTAAAAGAAACAAAGGCATTTTGTGCGACATAATTATGGACTTATTTGATATTGGAATTGAGTTAAAAATTTGTAATTATGTTTGCTTTTATTTTTACAAAAAAAAATTTCAAGACCCAAACCAAATAAAATTTCAAAGTATATCTTTCTTTCAAGATAATATTACAAAAAAAAATTATGATATTTATAAAAAAATATATATTTATATTTTGTAATCTATAAATTATCATATATTTTTGAATTATTAAAGTAATAATAATATAAAAATATATATGCAGAATGGTCGTGACCGTTCCGCGACATTACAATGGAATTGGAACGGCAGCCTTCATTCTGTTTTCCGTGACCGTTACTGCGAACTATGCTCCCAATCATTAGTATCGCGTCCCCTTTAGGTGAGTTTCTGAGATGAAAACTAGCCCAAGAACTTTACGACTGATCAAGGTCCGAAGATGTCAAACAATACGGGATTCCCAAGCTCCCACCCTTTCCAAGCCAATAGCAACATTAAGCATCGTAGTGATGGCCTCCTGCCCTAGCAACTGCTTACATAAAAAGTTCGTTCTTTGGTCCGACAACTCTTGTTTTCTTCCTATCTGTAACCAATTCTTTCGATTTCTTTCCTCACATCGGTTCCCAGATCCTCGAATGTCCCTGATTTCCTAGTCGTGTTCTGATTAGGAACCAAGATCTCACAATCTGATTCCCCATCTTTTCCCAGATTTGGTTTGTGCTTGTCGCACCCCATCTAGTCCGGAGACCTCATTGCCGGAGTCCTACAGAATAGCCATGGTGAGGGGCGCCCTTACTTCTGTCAGATGCTCCCTTCCATTCTTTATATATTAGCACCCCACTGTTACTCTATTAGTTAGGCCCATATTTCCTAGTGTGAAGCCGTGTCCTAAGCCGACATGCAAAACGTTCCCAAACAACAGGCTCTCATCCATCCACCCACTTTCCTCCGTTGTCGCATGTGGACAAATCCTCATTAGATAGGCACACGCCCACACAAATGGCAAAAATCTGCTATCTGCTCGTACTGGAACCAAATCCAATGCTGGCCAAGCCCTGGAATGTTGATAAAGCGCCCTCGGCTCAAAGGTTTGTTGAGGTTTAATCGTACCCGCAGTCGCAAAAAATTTTCTACAGCTTGGATGTGAGAAGACCTCCATAAGTGGCCACTATTTAGGTCGCAAAATCTTCTTTATCACATATCCCCGGTATGTTCCCCACTTAGATCCAATACAGGAAATACGAGAGGTCCGACTCTAGATTCAAAAGATGCAAAGTCCTCGAGGAGTACAATCTGATCTTTGTACAACCATGGGCTGCCTCCCAAAATCTTTGATTTAACCTCCTCACAATTGGTGTAATTAGACATAAGTTCAAACCAAGACCCATAAACGCAAATTTTCCTTAAGTTTCCATATTCTTTGCCATGATGCTTGAAACTTGTCTTTCAAGTAATCTTTGTGAGCCCACACAGAACACACTAGATTGAATGGGGATTTCCTTTCACTTCTGTTATGGAGTACAGCATGACCGATAGATGGGCCATCTCGTCCTCCAGCAATCCCAATGGTGGTGATTCTGACGCCATCTCAAATACCTACACTATTTATTTCTCTATACTTTCAATCAGTTTAAATCTTCTATTATATAATCGTGCTACATCTTTTTATTACCCACATCAATACACGCCACGTTTATTGGTGAGCGAATGGGATAAGGAAAAAGAATCTTTATATTTTTTTTCATATGATCAGTTTTTCTCTTGCCTTGTCCCAACCGCTCACCAATACATGTGACGTGTATTGATGAATGTAATAGAAGATGTAGCACGATTATGCAATAAAGGTTCTAAACTGACTTTCAATACATAATTTGCCCATTAAAACTATTCATTTTGAGTGAAATACACCCCAATCCGAAATTTTTATCATTTACTCCCTTGAACTATATTATGTAATAGCCACCCCTTGTATACTTGATGAATTCTTTTTAATCCTCTTTATAAAAGACATCAAAGTTAAATACTTTTTGAAAACTTAGAAAATATAATAAAGTTTAAAATTGGAATTGAATTTTAAATATATAAACAGAAAATATTAATTAGAAACCTAAAATTGTGTTTAAAATTCTATAAAATTTTAAGCACTTTAAAATGTACAATGATATTCACACGCATTATATTTCCTTATATTGATAATCAATTCTTAAAATTTTAAATTGAAATAAAAATAAATTTCAAACCAAAAACTATAGATTAAAATACTAAATATGCTTTATATATCTTACTTAAGAATTAATTATAAAATTCGGATATATGTGGATAATTTTTTTAAAAAATTATACTATTAATCACTCACTATATGAGAGTAACAAAAATTGTATAAATTTTTTTTGAAGTAAATCTCTAACCATTATTTTGAAATAATAAGATCAACCACTAATACTAAACTCAAATTAGTAATAATATCAATTATTAACATTAAACCCAAATTAGTAATAACATAAGAAGAAGAAGAAGAAGAAGAAGAAAAAAATGAAAGGATAAGGACATAGAGATAAAATAAAAAATGGTCAAAGAAGTGAGGAGACAAGAAATAAGATAAAATAAAATAAAATTAAATTAAAGTTATGGATGATAGTAATGAGAAGGTAAATGGTATGATTTGTTTACAAGGATACTTTCTACAAAAGAAGTAGTTTAAGGGGGCAAAATGTATTTTAACCATATACTTTTGTTCATATGGCAATAGAAGCTATACTATGGGTAATCTTTTTGAATAAGCAATAGTTTGGGAATTATTTTTTATTTGTGTAATTTTTGGAAAAGGGTCATCGGATCTAATAATTATTCATAATTTTATATTATTTAAAATCAAATATGTAATTAAGTCATATATCAATTTTATTTTCCACATATATGGAGTGTGTCAGACTGCTACTCTATGTTATTTTAGATTATCAATGCTTGCACCGCATGCAAACATAGTGTTAGTGAAAAAATAACATGAATCATTTTCGTATCTGTATGTTCAGAAAGGGAGGAGAAACAGATCACAAAGGTGATCAACCACCAGAGCAGCCGCAACCATTGATGGACCCAGCTGAACCACAAAAGTCGATGAAATCTGAGCCGAAAACCCCCAAGGCAACAGAAAATGCAACTCCAACTAAATGGTTTTCGTGTTTTTCATCCTGCTCATGCTGCTAATATAAGATATATATATATATATATATATATATATATATATACATTTCAATTAGTTGAAGCTTGTTGCTTCCCTCCACAAGGCTACTAGCACATATATACTGACGATCTAGAAATTTTTTATTTGAGCGAGTGATATTGAATTTTTGTAAAATATATAGGGCGTTTAATTATTGTGGAGGGCGAGAGAGGGCAAAGTGTTAATGTGCATATAAGATATAGTTCTATAAGAATTTGAGTAGGGGCAGGGTATCACCTTCGAGTCTCCTTTAGCTCTGTCTCTGCTGTCACGTCTAGTAGGGAAAAATAGATACAAATAATGAAATTTTTGAAAGTGTGGATGGAAGAGAGCAAAAGATGACCTTGTAAGATTTGTATATATACCGATTTGATCATGAATTAGGAGAGGGGGTCATCTTGCATGGGTTCCTATTGTTGTTTTATATATATGAAGCATTGGTGTACAAGAGTTAAGACTAGGAGCTGCTGGACTTTCAGGCACTTGTTTAGAATTTCATTTTTGATGTACAAGAATTTAGAACGTGTAAAAAGTTTCATTTTGAAATGCACAAGATTTAGAGCATGTGCAACAAATTAGTTGTTGTGATCTTTCGTGCTTGTCAATACATATTGTGCCCCTTAACTATTACGCTCTAAATCTATTTGAGTTCGTTGGGTATGAGAATTACTTCTTTTGTTTCTTGGCTGTCATGCAAAAGCTTGTAAATTTGTTGCACACTGCAACCATCTTCAATCTGATTGAAGTATCCCATTGGAATTTGGTTGACTAAAACAAATATATAATAGTCGATCAGGCGTAGTTTAATTAGCGAAGTTGAGGAGTTCAATCCTCCATCGAAATGTGTGGGTCTTGGGATCTTCTTTGATAGTAGGTTTTTTGTTCTATTTTAATAAATAGTAGTTCCTTTGTTTCATTATAATGAAATAGTTTGATTTGTACTTTGAATTATGATGTAATAGTTTGATTTGTAATATATAGATTGAGATGTACCCTTACAAAAAAAGAAAAAGAAAAAAAAAGCGCATGAGTTCTTTATTACAAATTTTAAGATGTTTGCCTTTCCGGTTTTTAATTTGATACTACATTAATTATTTGAGGTTTTAGTTGCTTCCTTCCTTCAAAATACCCAATTTCATTGAGGGGATTATTATTAGCACTCCAAAATTGTTATAAGCGCCCCATTCTTACTTTTTTGTTTAATTGAGAAATCGACCAAACTATCCATCTTCTAAATTATGATTTGATACACTTTACTCTCTCAACTATTTGCTATATCTTATTCACTCTTTTAAACTATCAACTATGATACTTACCCTGTCTAGTTAATAAATTGGTCAAATTATTATATATTTGAATAAATGTAAGTTATTTAAAAAAATAAGTGCACCAATTTATTTTAGAAACAAAGAATCGCAAATTGAAGTAATTAATGAAAGTATAATTATTCATATATTTTTTTTCAATAGGTAATTTATCGCAATTGGTATATTTCGATAAAAATGCCCTTAAATTTATACATATATATATATATATATATATATATTCACAAAGTATTTATATCAATTTTTATAATTAAATTTAATTTTAAATATATTTTAACTAGAAATCAAGGTATTTACCCTTCAAGCAAATGTAAAATTTAGAATCTTTTAAATTTATATGAAGTTTGCTTTGTGAACATATTTAAAATTAAATTTATAGTTTATATGAAGCTTACTTTGTTTTAAATTAAATTCAATTAAAGGAGTCTAAAGTGTACTTTTTCTAGTTAAAATATATTTAAAATAAAATTTAATTATAAAAATTTGTATAAATACTTGGCCAAATTCCAAAAAAATCCCCTTATAGTTTGACGAAGTTGCACCAAACCCTTCGTGGTTTAAAAATAGGAGAAATACCCCCTACAATTAAGAAAACACTGCGCTTTTTTCCACTTTAATGGAGAGCGATCTGTACACGCCATATGTGCATTTATGCTTGCATTTTGACACTTTAGTGGTTAATTATCTTAAATACCCCTATACTAACTATTGCATTGCATTTTTTTAAGTAAATTTAAGTATATTTATCAAATATTACAATTCAACCCCCTTAGTTTGTTAAATTTTAAAATAACCTAAAATCTAGTATTATTTGTATACTTATTATAATAAGACCATTCTTTTTTTTTTTTTTTACATTATAAAATTGCAACATCAATTTATTTATACTTTTATTTTATCTTCAAATTTTAATTTTAATTTTATTTAAAAATTAATAAACAATCAATTTAATTTTTAATAGAATGATCAATGATTAATTTTTTTATAATAATTGAAAATATTTCTATAAATTTTCTTAAATTTGTCACTGTTCACTACTCTTTATTTTTCATTTTATTAAATAATATATTATATTCTTAAAATCAAAAAAATCTTAAAAATAATTAAATATAATTCCTCTCTCTCTCCCTCCCTCTCTCTCTCTCTCACTATATATATATATTATAATCTAATTAAAATTTAAAAAAAAACTTAAAAATAAATCACAAAAATAATTAAATAGCATCCCCCCCCCCTCTCTCCCCTGTTTCTCTTTTTCTTTTCTATTCTTTTTTTTCTATTTCTCATCATCTTCAATCTCTTCTTTTTTCTGATTTTTTCCCCAGTCTCTTCATCGTCTTCTATCGTTTCCTTCTCCCAAGTACCTAAAGCCCCAAATAAACTCCTTTTCATGTCTAGATGATATAATTGTATTGGAGTGAAATTTTGAATTAGGGGAATTTAAATAAGATTTTCAATTCTACATTTTCAGATATAAAATAATTGTAAGAGATCGAAATTGTTAAGAAAAAAATACAAACCCACGTTCTTCTTTTCTTTCATCTCCTTCTTCAACTTCATCCTTATGTGTTATATCTCTATGTGTATATATATATGTGTGTGTGCGCGCGTGTGTTGTGTCTGTGTGTGTTTGTGATATGTGTTGTGTGTGTATTTCAGTGATTGTGCTCATGTGTTTGTGTTTTTGGTGTGTGTGTGTGCGTCTGAGTGAGTGAGAGAGAGAGAGAGAGAGAGAGAGAGAGAGAGAGAGAGAGAGTTTTGAAGCGTCGGTGTGTGTGTGAGACAAAGAGTTTTTTGAGGTGGGTATGTGTATAAATGTGTGTTGTTGTGTGAGTGTGGCCATATATGTATATATGTTAAAAGGAAAGTAACCTAATTCAAAATTTAAAACTATTAGAAGGGTATGACGGGGAATACACATGAAAATTTGGCGCCTTCTAGTATGGTCTAATGGCAAGGATGTCTCAGGGCATGTGTGCATAGTTTTATTAACTTCAGGGGGTATTTCGACTTTTTGTACGTAAACCACGAGGGGTTTGGAGCAACTTCGCTAAATCATGAGGAGGATTTTTGGAATTGGGCCCAAATACTTTGTAAGTATATATATATATATAGGTATAGATTCAAGGTTATTTTTATCAAAATATATAATTAGGAGCGGGGAAGGGGAGGGGGAAGTTGAGTGTTAATTTGTTAGTCTATAGAGGTAAATGATATATAGTATATAATTAAAGGGGTAAAGTGTTTTAATCTTATTTTAAGATGAATGGATATTTTGATAAATTTTCAATATAAAAATAAGAGCAGAATGTCAATAACAATTTTGAAATGCTATTAACAATTCCTTTTCGTTTAATAATATTTTTGCAATAATTAATAAGAACAAAATAAAAAATAAAAAGGGTACTTAATCCTATGATTTCAAAAATTAATCCACCAAACTCTTACAAAGATTATTTTTGAGATGAGAATGAATGAACATAACACTACAAGATGATACCCTCTCCAGTAATAAAAATTATGTGACGGATTTTGTTACACATTTAAATTACTTATGATGGATTAGTGACATAATTTATTGTATATAGAACAAAAGAAACAATCAATTTTTCTTATTTTTTTTTGGTTTTATCCACCCGGTTCTGGTTCATTGGCCAAGTAATTCGGATCGGATACTGCAGAGGCCCATTATAGAAGCGACCCTCCCAACCCAATTGCCCAAATTGTTAGTGCCTGTTTGGATGGACTTAAAAAAAAAAGTACTTCTTGAACAATGCTTTTTATAGTAAAGCTTTTTTTAAGCCAAGCAATTTTGTAATATTTGGATATAGTAATTAAAAGTACTTTAAAATGTGATTGTATTTGAAATTGCTCTAGATACTAACTAATTCAAAATCTAAATTCAAACATATTTTGTCTTCAAGTAGGATTAACATTGGCCGATGAGGCCTAGCTCAACTGGCAAAGCTGAGGCTCCAAGATTCTAAAGGTCTTGGGTTCGATTCCCACCGATGAATGTGTGGACTTTATTTCTAACTTTATGATATTTTATTATCCTACTTTTTTTTTTTTTTTTTTTAAAAAAAAAAAAAGGGGTCCCCCCTGCTTTATTAATAAGGATCAGAAATAACTTAAGAGTACAAGGAGCTTACCCAACTAAATCAAACAAGCCAACATAGTCCTATCCAACAAAGCATCCAAAATAGGACAAACATAAAATAAAATAAGACAAATTAACAATAATAAGCATCAAACCCAATCCAGTTCCATGCAATGAAACATTCAAAACCAAGCATCCAAATCCAATCTTCTTCCAAGTTACAGCTTCATCCACGCCCACGTGATCTTCCAAAGCCCACCTCACACTTATCAAGCAGTTGTTGTAGTGTGTGATCGAATAATTTCTATTCTCATTAGTTGCCCATCGAGCTTAGCATAGTTATACCTCTTGACCGCAGCTAAAGCATCAGTGTGTCTTGCGAAAACTACATCAGCAGTCCCCTTCGATTGACCCCTCATATCATAATGTATCATATATCGTTTCAGATCACCAAACTCTTCAAACAAAAACTTGATATCATCATCAGAGACCTTAGGATGTAAATTGGAAATGTATAACTCCGTGCCAGTCTCAAAGCAAAAGTCTCGATCGCCAGGTAATAACTTCCTGTTTGCATGGTTAAAGATTGGAGTGCACGATGATGGCTCTGAAGATGAGTTGGAATTTTTTGGTG
Organism: Petrea volubilis; assembly: GCA_026212405.1. NCBI lineage: Eukaryota > Viridiplantae > Streptophyta > Magnoliopsida > Lamiales > Verbenaceae > Petrea > Petrea volubilis. The sequence goes on along the minus strand of CM047871.1, from coordinate 18,333,191 downwards.
TCCCAACTGGGGACGTAATGGAATGAGATGACTCGGGGGAGCAATTGTGTGCTGGGCTCTGTGGGCATGTGTATGTGTTGGGCTGCTCCATGTTAGGTCCGAGAACAGCTCCAATTTGAGACATAATCCTAGGTCGCCCAAAAACCACCTCTGCACCACAAACCTCCTCTTCATGCACCTCCATGTTCCTCGTAAACTCCTCTTCAACATGTCCCTCCCTTGGAACTTTGTCAGAAATTGCATACATATCTCCCATATTTTCAGTAATTACAGTAATACCCCCTGGAAGAGTAGAAAGGCAAAAATCACCCTCTAGTATCTCTGCTGCCACTTGCTGTGTTTTAATTACAGTAGCGCCTCCTGGTTGGTTTTCTGGAATAACAGCAACTTCCCTCAGCAGTTTTGCAAAATTACAACTACCCCCCTGTTCAGAAACAGGGGCAGCGGCCTTCTCCCTGATTCCCACCTCAACATCCCGATTGGCAGCCTCGTAGTCCAAATCCTCTGACAAACAAGCAAATTTATTACCTAACTCAACACCGTCAAATGATACCCCCAACGTTTGATTCCCCTTACTATCTCCAACATCCATGTTAACACCACTGCTCAAAGATTGCAAATTACCCATAGGGACCATTTTATCACCACCATTAGCCCCGATTTTGTCAAAATTCACATCATTAGAATTCTCAATATTGTGCATAGTCTGCTCCCCATTATGCAAAAAACCATTCCCATCATTCTTCTCAACATCAACAACATCATCATTACAAGCATCAACAATAGATTTCTTACCCATGTTACCTTGATGTTGGGCTTGTTTTTGCAAGTTATTGCTGATACGGTCCTTACGAGACGGTCGTGGATTATCTCCTTTAATGTAGCAAGATTCGGGATGATGGCCAAGATGGAAACACTTCGGGCAATAGTTCGGAATGTGCTCATATACAAGCTGTTGCAGGAATGGTTTGCTCTCCCGGCCGATCCAAACTTCAGAAATGCGCGGCTGTAACAAGTCGATCTCCACACAAATTCGTGCTTCCCTCGGACGGAACCCTCTTTCGGTATGGTCATCAAGTCGGAGTGGAGTGCCAATTTCCTTAGCAATATCAAACAAGATGTTTCTTTTGAATAAATGAAAAGGCAACCCGGGTAGACGGACCCAAACTGGCACGCACGAACTCTCAATCTTTGGAGAAAAATCCGGTGTCCATTTCAACATACGCATGGGGAAACCATTAAACAAAATCTCTTTTCTCAGCCAAAGCTTAATAAAATCATTCGCATCTGAAAATTGAAGTAAAAGGTGTCGAGAATCCACGAAACCGAACCTAAATTTCCCAACGATGCGGAGGGATGACAAGCCTACATGAATTTGTCGGAGGTTCGGCACTCCGAAGGAGAATTTCCCCACCAAAGCTAGTGAGAATGTCTTGGCCAACTGGTCGTAGGCCTTATCCGAGAATAAGACAGCAGGAATTTCATCAATCATGGTATGCTTCGTCTCAACCTCAACCACTGTTTCAGCGTCGGGAGTGTGCTGTGAAGGGACAACCACGGCTGGAAACTGGGTACCAGTAGGCTGTTGTTGATGCAAGATGGGAGGTTCACTTCCAGAAGGCGATACAGCAGGTTTCCTGTGACCCATTGGATGAGTTGGCGGTGGCGGCGCCACCGTAGCTGTGTGCACCACAGGTACTGGGTTTGGGCTCACAGAAAAGGAACCGAATGCCAGGGGGGGTTGAAAAATGGAGGATCGAACACCAGGCACATCCAAAATTAAATCGGACCTGGACTTGGAAGGACGGTGAGAGGAATCCGATGGCTGAGGCAGTTTGGTCGTGGCTGCGGCTGGCGACAACATAGGCATTGGTGGCGGCCCAGCTGGGACAGAGGGTGCGCCGATATTCTGCATACTCCCGGTTGCACCTTTTCTGTTCTTGTTGGCGGTCATCATCTTCCTGAACTCCTCAAAGCACATGTAACCGTCCGTATCCAAATCGACGGACTTGATCATCCCGGCGCAGTCCTGAATGGAGCACTTCTGCCCGAGTTGCGTAAGGATCTTGTGGAGCTCTGCCGCCGAGATCTTTCCGTCTTGGTCCTGATCGTAGAGCTTGAACGCCTCCCTCAGCTCCTTATCAGCCGAATTGTATGAGTCGGATTCTCCATTGCAGAAAGCAGCGAACTCCTTGATGTTTATGCTGTCGTCCTTGTCGGTGTCGATCTCCGTCATCATTTGGCCCACTTCGTCCGCTGAGGACCCGGATCCGAGGGCCTTCAGGACGCCGCCGCCCTCATCCGCCGAGATCTGGCCGTCGCTGTTCGCGACCCCCTCGCCACAAAGTAGGTGACTGGAGGATTTGGAGTTGCTTGATAATTGCTCAATCCTAAGTTGAAGCAGAAAATAAAGTAGCAATAGATGCGGCATGACAACCTTGGAGGGGGCGACGCCTATGTGGACGGAACATCGGAGGGGCAGCAGTGGCGGAAAATTTCTGGGCTGCTATCATTCGATTTAATATGTCGTATTTATTATTATCCTACTTTAATAGTAGTTTATTGTAATAGTTTATCTATAGTTTGTGAATGATATTGTTTGAAATATGATGTAATAGTTTGATTTGTACTCGAAGAGTCATTGATGTAATCCGATGATATGTATTCAAAAAAAAAAAATAGGATTAACATTGAATTTATTTGGATGAGATCATTAATAATATGTTGATTCAAATTCAAATTACAAAAAATAAAGCATTATACGTTGCGAAACAGAATTCAAAGAGAGTATTCTTTCGTGCATACATGACATGAAGGACGTTTTTGATTTGGAATCTAATCACTTGCCTGCAATATCAATTACTGTTGAAAATTTTTAGTATTACGTTTAATTGCAAAAGTGTATTATTGTGGAAGGGGTTGAGGGTGAGCAAGTAATGATTAGATTTTTAAGTTCTATAGTGTGTGTTATTACCAATTTACCCCTCTCTTATGCAAGGAAGAATTTTATTTGCTCAACAAGTAGTGCTTGGAAAATAGAGTAACTGAACCCCCAAGGGATTGATAGGGTAATACAGTAATTGGGTATTGAAATTGAGGAACTAAGGGGGTGTTTGCAACAACTTAGAAAAAGTACCGTGATGTTTTTAACTTTAAAAAAGTTACTTTAACTGTTTGATTTTTGCAACTTCTGCTTAAATTAAATTAAAAAAAAAAACATAAACTAAAATGTTGGTAGGAAGTAGCTTAAATGTGTTTCTTAGTATGTTCGTAAATGAATTGAACTTTTTGAACTATTTCTACCAATTTTTGACTGCTTTTCACTTTTATTTGCAAACACTTCACACTTTTACTATCAATTTTTAATTGATTCTCATTTTTATTTTCAAACACTACCGACTTTTACGACTCAACTTTTTTTTCAACTTTTTCAACAATTCCAACTTTTCCAAAAGCAAAAACAATCCCAAACATCCTCTAAGTAGTCACCTAACAAGGCAAATAAAGAGATTTTAATGACATCTGCCAATTTCACCTCTGGGCTAATACTCTTATAGCGTAACTTGCATAATCCTAAGGCAAATTGCAGATCGAACCTATTAAGTGAGAGGTGGATTATATAACAAATCAAATATCACACCTTCATTTACTGAAACGCGGGTTAAACACTTAATCTCCTCGATCAAAAAATGTCCCTATGTGCATGCATCTTTTTTGTGTATTATACTATGTTATGTAGAGTTGTCAACGGATCGGATTTGATCAAAGCAGAAAATTTTGAATTTGGATTAATTTTTTTCAATATTTGGATTCGATAAAAAAAATTGATAAAAATTTGAAACCTGACAAATAATTCGGAATTTTAATTAAATAACCAATAATTTTTTTATTTCTTATGTAAAAATAAATATTTAACCAAGTAGAAAAATAATTTGAACATGTATGAAAACTATATGCTATTTTGTCAAGAAGAACACCTTGAAAATTAAAAAAATGGTGTATAATGAGTTATAATGACATATATATTACATTGTATTTGAATTTCTCCACTAATAAGGTTATTAGTTTAATAAAAAATATTATTAAAGTTTCGATTCAAATTTTCAATAGATCGAACTACCTATCATCTATCAATAGATCGAAATTGGAGCCAATTCTGAAAATTCAAATTCCATAAGCTTTCTCAATATTCAAATCTGACTCAAATCCTATAGGATTGACATTCAATACTATTGAGTTTGAATCCGATAAAAAATTCTAAACCTAATAAGAAAATGCGATCCGATTAACATTTAAAAAATTGAAACTTTAAAATCAACAAATAAAAAAAAATCTTATGTAAAAAGTACAATTTAACTAAGTAGAAAATTATTTTAGAATAAGCATAAAAACTGTACATTATTTGTTAAAAAATTACTTTGAAAAATAAAAAAATAGTGTATTAATAATTATTATATTTTATATATTGCATTCTATGTAAGTTTTTTTATTAACATTATATACATAAGTTATTATTCTAATAAAAAATATCATTAAAGTTCAGATTCGGATACTTGAAGGATTAGATTGCTTGATTTCATATACTATCCATTTATTTTGGATTATGAATACTTATATTAGATTTAATCTATCGAATATTTTAATCGTCGAATATGTTAAAATTCGGATCAGACTCGAATTAAAATTGATTCCATCGGCAGCCCTAGGTCAAATATACTAAAGTTCGAATTGGACCTAGATCAGATTTGTAAACAATCCACCCCATTCATAGCCCTAAATCCAAGTCCGTAAACTAGCAACCCAATAACTAAATAAGATCCACTAACACATTAAGCACCATTGGGTCTTTTACTTGGGTAATTGGGTCGGCCCATTAAGCACCGTCTGGAACAGCAAACCCTAGTTTTGCTATAAATAACATCAAGTTTTCATCAGCTAGGGTTTCAGACGGCATTTTTGCAGAAACCTCGAATCCACACTCTCCAGCAGTCCTCTCTCGGCCGTCAGCCATGGTAAACTCTCGCTTCACTGGTCGTAGCCTCAGTTCATTTGTATCTGATCTTTGTATGTTGGCTTTTGTTTTTTTGTTATGTTAATTTGAGTTGCTTGTAGTTGGTGAAATTGATTTTTCTATCAGTGTTTGTTGTGAATTGTAGTAGTATTTTTCCTGTCATTGTTAAGAGATGCTAGATAATTTTGCATTAATGTACTTTCTGGTATTGTTTGAGTGGAGACAAACGTAATTTCTAGTGATAATCTTAGTTAAGCCAATTGGTTTGTTTAATCGAATTTTCCAGTTTGCGATTTGTTGTTTTTGCTTTTGGACATCCAGGTTTTCTTTTTTACCTTTATTCCCCCTATTTTTGAGGTGAATTCTTCATTTCTCTCAGTTGGGTGTACTTTAGTAATATTGAAGTTTAGGTGTTGGTGTTCTGTGACGGGGTGAAAAGCCAAGAAAATAATCATGTATATTGAGCTACTGTGTTGTGAGATTTCGTTTGGGGTGGTTGTTGGGATAATATGCAGAAAGTACAAAATGTTTTGCTTTTGTTTGCAACTTGCAAGCGTTGGTTGACGATGAATTACCCATTGGATGGCATGTCTAATTGGTGCGCCTTATTGATGCTCTTTACAAATGCTACTGACTTGATTACTCTCTTTTCTAATGTGATAACTTTGTTTATGTCAATGAATTGAGCAAAGTGCCTGGGATTTGGTTAAGTTATTATGATTTAATATGTATCAACTTGTCTGGTATTTTGTTTAGGGTATTTTCTACTTTTATGGAATTTTCTTTGTATGCAACTTGATGACTACAAGTATTGGAAAGGATATTGTTAATTCAGCATTACTTTTCTCAACGTGGGTGCTGTGTTTTCGATGTCTGTGTATCTGTGAAGCTGCCCAACAGCCTTGCTTCATTGGCTTGGGTTTCACTAAATTTTCCGTTTTTGTGTTTGCAGGTGAACGTTCCTAAGACAAAGAAGACCTACTGCAAATCAAAGGAGTGCAGAAAGCACACCTTACACAAGGTCACCCAATACAAGAAGGGAAAAGATAGCTTAGCTGCTCAGGGGAAGCGCCGTTATGATCGCAAGCAGTCAGGTTATGGTGGACAGACCAAGCCTGTTTTCCACAAGAAGGTGAGGATAATTTTCCTACTACTGCCATTTCAATACTTAAGTTCAGGTCTTAGTTTCCAACAACACAAACATGTAGATATTGATGCCATAAGACAACTAAGGTTACTGTAACTGTCGTCAATGCTGTGGAGATATATCTGTGTTTTTGTGTGAATGATTCCAATTATTGGCGTTTGTGACCAGGCGAAAACAACTAAGAAGATTGTGCTAAGGTTGCAGTGCCAGGGTTGCAAACATGTTTCCCAGCACCCTATCAAGGTTTGTGGTCCAGTTTGCTTTTTCTTCTTTCTGGGAATATCTTCTGTTTATGCTTGCTTACACCTTTATTTGTTTACTGGCCTTTCAGAGGTGCAAGCATTTTGAGATTGGTGGAGATAAGAAGGGCAAGGGAACCTCCCTCTTCTAAGTGACCTGATCTGGAAATGGGACTCTGTTGGTTTTGCTTTGTTATATTTGAGTTGTTTGACTGTTTTGTCTTTTCGCGTTTTAGCTAAACACTAGATGAAATGTCAGACTTTGTAAGTCATTTTTGTGTTTCAATACTGGATCAGGCATTTCATTGCATATTCCTAGTTCATTCTTACTTCCTTTCAGTTATTGACTTTGGTTTTCTCAAATCACTTTATTGTTGGCCGCTTCTAAATTCAGCTATTTGAAGCTAGCTTTAACACAATGTTAGGTTAAAATATGATGTTTGTCGTTTGGATTTCTGTCTTTGTGTTGTGATGGTTGTGGATCCTGTGAGAACACCCTATTATATCTTTTGTTCCATATCTTTTGTTGGTAACATCAATGAGGCTCTTTTCGAGTTAAATTTACATCATGTTTTGCTGATGCTTGAAATTTTTGTGTAAAATCAGTTTTAATAGATTGTAGATTAGCCTTTTTTTTTCATCTTTGGTGTGATCAATTTGTATGTTATTCTCAAGAGATGTGACGTTTGTTTCGAGGAATGTAGCTTGTACCACCCTGTTTGTTTAGAATGGCTCCCCTCTTCTCGTGTTGGTTTGTAGAAGATTTTTTCGAAATTATGGAACGAGTGCAGTAAGCAGATTTTTTATTGGTATATTGACATTTTCCTTTGTGTGAATATTTCACTTGCAAGATAGGTTTCTGGCTTATTGACTTTCCTCTCATTCTTTGTTTCGCTCAAAAGTACCTATTGATAGAAGAAAAATGGTCGGTAATTTAGTCACCTGATTGAATGGAGAATGCCTGTACAATTAGCTTGGAGATAACGTTTTTGGATTTGTGGTATTTGAAATGCAAGTTAGTTCAATCCAACTGAAAATTGACTGTTTTTCTCAAATGACTATCTTTGGAAATTTCTAGTTTTTGGCACTGTGGACTCAAAGGCAGCTTGAATGTTAAATAAACCATTGACCTTCATCTTTTTGTCGCGCAACTAGATGCTGTGTGAGAGAGAGAGAGATGTCATTGATTGGTGAATAAACGGAAAATTAAAGTACACAGCAAGATTAGTAAGAGCAGAACTTCCTATTGTAGACATGTAAGTCTGTAACCCATACAACTCTTTACTATTAAAGTTGTAAAGAAAGTTGAAAAAAAGTTGAATGACAAAAATAGGCAGTGTTTGAAAAAAGAAGTTTAAAGTAAAAAGAAAAGTAGTTCGAGTATTTTAAAAAAAAAACAAAAAGTGCGTCGATATGTCACATTCAACTTGTAAATAATTACAAAAATACTAAAAAGTAGAAAAAGGTTAGTTACTGCTCTACTATTTAAAAATAATAACAAGTATAATAGTGTGTGTGTGTGTGTGTGTGTGTGTGTGTTTTAAATGCCAACTACAATAGGGCCTTGAAACCATGAATTATATCTTAAAGTAAATTGCCTAACTTTGTTATGAAGAAATATTAATCCTATCGGAGGTCTCTATACTGGTACACGTCTTGTTTGTAAGAAAGTTAGCAATAACTTCATTGGTGTTGAAATAGCTACAAGAGATTTCAAGGGTCAGCATGCCTATATGTACCCCTCATTACGTTAGGCCCGAAAAACAAAGAAGCCTTATTGCTTTTCATTGTATACAGTTTCTTGTGAGAGCTTGGTTTGCTATGGAATGATTGATGTTCTATGACAAAACACTTGATTTTGTAGGTATTTATTTATCTGATCTCCCATTTTCTGTAACGGGTAACTACATATTGCATTACCACGTGATGGGAATGTTGGAAAACTTTAATTAGATTATTCCCACAAATCGAATTAATACAAGATTACAAGTAGATAATTAAATGTGATTCGAACATAATAACTAACCTTGATCAATCAATATGCAGAAGAAAGTCAAAGCTTGGGTTATGCGGATCTTCTCAGTCATGAAACACCGTCACTTCAATTCTTTCTGCTATAGAGCAGAAAAGAACAACATCATATTTCTAGCTTGGGGACCACAATCCTAATATGCGCTAGGTCAAATACTTTAATGTGGGCCCATCAAGTATAATTAAAACGTGATTGGCTCCTACATATTTAAAAAGTCTGATATCCAATTTGATACTTTTATGAGCCCATTAAATTTAATTTCTTGATGGATTACATAATTGGGTTTCTTAAACAAAATAGGGCACCATATCCAATTAATTAATATGTGAGACCACATAAATGGAGAAAATCTCTACAATCTCTCACTTGGTCCAATATGTTTCCAAAAAAATGTACAGAGCTAAAATCTTAGTGCATGCAAAATTTATGTTATCTCAACCTCGAAATATCTCGAAACAATCTAGTTCATCAATTATGCTAATATAGGCTCAAAGCAGCTTTCGTCACATAACTCGTAACTAAATCAAACAATAGTCACCATACCAGCAAAATCAATGGCATAGATCAAGTATGGATGTGTAGCATAGAAATTACATGTACTGTGATCTATTTCCAACTGGTCAAACCTTATAACTCAAAGAGCCTTTAACACTTCCTAACACTTTATGCAAAATCACAATGGAGAGCCAATAACTTTATTTTTGAGTGTTCAATCAATTATGAAATTTTAGTTTATACAGAATAAAACCATAAAACATGTCAAACATGTATAAAACCAAATAGCAAAGTCCCACTAACATGGCATATTATCGATCCTTATGATATCCATACAAGCCACATGATCATAAAACACTATAAGTGGCAATTTCTTAGTAAACTCTAAATCATTGAGTTTGCACTAATATGCTCTATTCACATCAGAATACTTTGAACTCAAATATTCACAAGTGTTGTCTATATATTAAGATTTTTCCAAAATTTAGTTGTTTTTCGAATATAGCTTAGAAGTCATATTATCACAACTAATCCTTTATGGTGTCTCCATCCTTGATCACTTGCAATCTAGTAATAAAATTCTAAGCTCTATTCATTGATTGGATGTCTCATAACCGATGATAGAGCTAGAATCATGTTTGTGTGTGTGTGTGTGTGTGGGTGGGTGGGTGGGTGGGGGGCAACTTTCCATAAACGTAAATACTTATTAAGAAATAAATAATATAGGTAATATTGAAATATAAAAATAATAATATTTTTTATATTTATGGATATATAATATATTCTATTAAAATATTTATTTCTAAACAAATATTGAAAGCAAAGAAGTATAATTAGATACAAATGCTGGATACATAATAAAGGAAAAAAAAAATAGAACTCTAGAATTCACATTTACGTAAGTAGATACTCAATTGAGACATGAGCGAAGCACAAAAACAATGTAACAATCAAAATAAAAGTTTACAATGACGCTAAAAAAAAAAACTTAACAAATTATTCATTGTTTTCAAAATATAAAAAATAGAGGATAATGGGTTGCTTTTTTAGAAAAATACTTAACAAATTAAGTTTTCAACCATCCTCAACAAAATTGTTATAGGTCCACAAAAAGATATAATTAGGACTCAAATAGTACTACATAACATGTTTTTTTTTTATCTCTTTGTCCTTCATCATCAATAAATATCGTTAAAAATTATAAAACATGTTCTCTGATTTGTTTTAATTCCACCTCACATTCACTAAATCACATCAATCAAATATCAAGTCTCAAAAGTTAAAACAACAAGATTCATTCAAGTTCACTAACCCCAATAAATATTTATCAAAATTCATCAATTTTAATATTCATAAACTATCAAGGCTTATTAGCAATTCTACAATTTAAATCTCTACCAAAAACTGAACTACAAGAAAAGAAATCAACTTATAAATTAAAAAGTAAGTACACAATAACTTATTGTAATTTGTCTTTGAAGAAAAATTTTAAACATGGGATAAGATTGTTAGGATTCTTGTTTGAAAAGAAGAAAGAAAGAGGGAAAATGTGTAATAATATTTTTAGGGTTTTATTTGAAGAGAATAAAGAGACAAATGTGGGAAAGAGAAAGGTTGAGGTATGGGTATAACAGAAAAAATGCCAACCCGACCCAACCCGATGTTCAACCCAAAAGGTCCAACCCAAACCTGGCTTGATTTATTTTCAGGTCATCCGTCAACCTGACCCAACCCGACCCATTTCCCTTCTTCTTTTCCTTATTTTTCAGGAAAAATTGATTATGACAAAAAAAAAAAGAAATTATAAAAAACTACAAAAAGAGATATAGAAAAAAGAGATCAATGAAATATCTTAAAATAAAGATCACATTAGCATAAATGTCATCATTAAATTCTAAATCATTTTATGTAGTTATGAAATTAGTTAAAAATTTGTGATTGATGGAGTAGAAATTTTTTAAATAAGTCACAATGAAACTTAAGTGACTAATGAGACGGAAATACTATAGTTTATATGCTATTAAAATATTGATCTTAACGTGCACTATATTAATATATATTTTAATTTTTAAAAAACATTATATTTTTCAATAATTAAAAATTCTTCTTGCCTTAGAAATGATATAATATGTTTTAACTAATTAATATTAAAAAATTATTAATCTCTATAAATTGAAATATCAATCTAAATTTTAAAGGATATAGTTGTTTATGATATTCTTTGCAAAACGATCATATAATCTTTTATACCAATCATTCTTCCTAACAATATAAATAGAGTTTTTTTTCTTTGTTTAGAAAATGGTTCAGGAATACTACAAATTGTCTTTACATGTGTTCAAAATTTCAAATTGTGAGGCCAAATATTAAACTAGTGGATATGAAAACGTAAAGAAAATAAAAACAATAATATATGATAAATCAAATATATTTCAATTTCTCACAGATTTTTTAAGTATAGCAAGATTATAACCACATTGTTAAGTTGTTCTTGATAAAGAGAATATTTGAACTCTTACTTAATTATATATATTTTTTTCAAATTTAATCTCATTATTTAATTTTGTAAAAATAAATATATTACATTATATTTATTTTTAAATGAAATAATAAATATTTTTAAAAAAATAGATAGTACTAAAGGGAAAAACAAAATAAGTGAATGAATAAAAAATAATATCAAAGGTTAAAAATAAAAAGAGAATATTTTTAAAGTCTTAGTGAGTGAAAAATATAAAAAAAACAATTGAAGAATATATATATATATATATATATATATATACTTAAAAAAACTTGGGTTGGGTTGGGCTGAATTGGGTTTTGGGTGACCTTAGATTCAATTTCGGGTTACTCGGGTTAACCCCAACCCAACCTGATTTTATTTTTCGGGTCAATTTTAGAATCCAACCTGATTTGGCCCGAACCTGAAAACCCCAAACCCAAACCTAATTTTTTTCGAGTGGGTCGTGTTTGGGTCATCAGGTTGGGTTGGTTTTTGACACCGTACCCCTAACCATTGCTCATAGCAGACCACGCATCCAACCTTCGTAATTGATGAGATTATTAGTGTTCTCAACATATTTCCAAAACAACTGCTCCAACTATCATGAACACACAACCATCCGCTCCCAATTTCTATAAATAGCATATCATTTTTGTTCACAGGGGGTAAGCTTTCCTAATCCATTTTACCCACTTTACCACCTTCCAAATACCTGCTCGAATTCTGACTTGAGCAACGAAGGGTCTTGCAAAATAGGCTAGGCTCACGTGTGTTCCATCCTTGCAGAATAGGACCCGACCAACACACATATACCCTTTACTCGGACTTTGGACGAACATTGGACCATCTTGCTCGGATTATACCTTTGCTCGGAGTGAAGTGTCCCTCGTACGAAATCCAACCACATCACATGCAATATGTATATATTGTCGCTTGCTCGTAGATTACCATCTATACACATCACCAATACGATAAATTTGCTCCCACTGACCTTGAGATATATATAGTGATCAAGGGTGTTTTCCTTAAACTAAAAGAGGTCATCACCCCCTCAAATTTCTGGTACCACTGACGAAACATCTATTTTAGACCATACATACTCTTGAGTTAGCATACAAGGTACTTTAAGTCTTTGGACTCAAATTAAGTTCTCCAATTGCGCCATATATGTTATTTTTTTTTATCATATTCCATTGAGGAATGCCTAATGCCCATCTGGTGTAGTTCAAGACCATAATGAGCCACAATTGCCATAATAATTCTACAAGAGTCTTTTCTCTTAACCTAAAAGAAATTCCCCTTAAAGTCTATGCCTTCCCTCTAAGTAAATACATGGTGACTAGGCATGCTTTACATCCTTTGATATTACCACTTGAATCTTGTTTGCTTTTGAAATCATATTTATAAACAATGGATCTCATCCCTTCTGATAACTCGACAATATCCAAAATATCATTGCCCCTCATGGATTTCATCTCCTCATTCATGGCCTTGATCCATGCATCAAAATTCAAACATAATTTGACTTGACTTAAACATGTGGGAACATCTCGTAATCCCATATCGAATTTGTGTTCATTGAGACAAACGATGTAGTATCCGGAGTCATTTTCTCCTTTATCTGGTGGATCTTCTTATTGACACGTTAGGTTTAAGGTTTTTGGGGTTCTTCAAATTGAATAGATGATGATTCGTTACTTGATTAGTGGGCATATCAAATGTAGTTGTGTTTTTTGTATTATCTTTATTTACAGACTGAAAGTACAAGATATCTAATCTATTTTTGTTCTAACTGAAGTGGGAATGCTAACATATTCCTCTTCGAAACACATCCTTCTTGTTTTGATAGCTCCCACTATTCCCAACATTCTCAATAAATTTAGCATTCTTTATCTCGAATAAGGACATATGTGATGAGTTATTGGACTTAAAGTCCCTCAATTTTTGAGTATCCTATAACACAGTATCTCACTGTCCTTTAGTCCAATTTATGCTCATTAGGCCTGTAAAGCCTAGCTTCAATTGGATATCCCCATATATGAAAAAGCCTAATACTAGGTTTCTTGCCTATCCACAACTCGTATGAGGTTTTAGCTACTATATTGCTTGGAACTTGTCCTAGTGTAGAAATTACAAGCTTTAGTGTCTTACCTAAAAGTTGTTTTCAAAGATTACAACTACTTAGTAATTAAGTGCAAATATCCATATAGAATAATGATCAATAAAGTTGATAGGAATTGATATCCATTCCATGACCATAGGAAATAGAAAACTAAAGTCTATGTATTAACTCTAAAGATTCTTTACTCTTTTTGCACGTAATCTCCTTACATTTTGTTTGGGTTTTTCGTTGTACATTCTTACAAATTTTTAAGCCTGTAAGAACAAGAAAATCAAGAATTCCTTTTGGCACAAGCATTCTTATTCTATGTTCAGAGATTATACCTAATTCCTTATGTTGTCATATAAATGAATTCTCATTATCCAATTTGACTTTAGTACCAAAGTTACTTTAAAGTTGTCTTTCATTTCTATTAAAGTTATTGGTGTCCTACATGCTTATATAACAAACTAGAACACTAGTTTCATCAATATTTAGATTTAGAGAAATTCTAAAAACTTCTTTTCCAAAAGGACTTGTCCAAATAGGAAATAAAAATTAAATTGCATCTCAATGATCGTGTAGCCAAAATTTTTCTCTAAATTCAACTATAAACAAGTATTTAAGAGAACATTATGCACACCAATAGTCTTCAAGAAATCTTTATTGCCATTTCCATATGGATGAATCTTTTAACATCAATTGGCACTAGACACCTTAATCAATAAGGAATTATGACACTAATGTGAATGATTGGTCCCTTATACATTCCCTTAAAGTCAGCAAGTACTAAATTAAAATCAATAAAACAAACAAAATCGAGAAGCCTATATTCTTTACACAACAAAGGACCTTAATTGGGACGTTCTTTTTTTATGAGGCCAACTTTCTTGCAAAGGTAACAAAGAAATAAATTTTGTTTCTTTTTCACTTTATGTTGGAATTCTCAAGTCCTGTGGTTTCTTCAACATGATTCCTATTCACTTATTAATTGTCGTATTTTTTTCAGAAATTATTGCCAAATTAGTACTTTATCCATTTTGTTGATCAAAACTAGGTCCATAAGAATATCTTTCAGTATTCAAACTTTAAAGACCTTTGTTTTATTACAAAATTGGACTATTCTTTAATGTACTTCATTATGTTTCCCTTGCATTTATATCGGATTGAAACGAGCTTCCTAATACCAATTCCGACCTTTTAGCTGTAGCAAATTAGTTTGCTATCTACTTTTGGAAACCATGGAATTTTCTTTCTCAAAAATAAGATCCCTTACGGATACCAGGATTTAGATATTTCATGACTATTATATTAATGCAATTTGATTGATCCTACTTCTCGTATGTGCCTCTCTATTAACAGTACTAATACTGACCATTATATCCACAAGACAATCAAATCCTAATGCATAGTTAAACTCATGCAACTAAATACAATTATAAAGTGCTATTTTCATTTCTTAAGGTGTGTGCTACTGAGCCCAAAGGGATGTTATTTATTATGAAAAATATAGAAGACACTATAAAAGAAAATTAAGTATGCTCAAAATAAATCAACCATACAAAGCATGAATATGCGCGGATAATAAATACATCAAACACATTACACACGAGTGGCACATCTCAAGATACTTAACACAACATTGTTATTTAGTCTTTGGACAACAATAAAAAATTTTAAGTGGTACTCTTGTCCATAATTCATGAATATTGATATCTCTCAAGATACTTCATACATCATTGTTATTTAGTTTGTGGGCTGAATTAACACGTAAATGGTATCTTATAGTTCATAAATATTGATAACTGAAATGACCTAGCAATGTGCCTTTCTTTGGACAAGCAAATTGCTAGCATGTTCAACACAACATAATTCAAATATTTATGACTATCCTTTATCTGGCCAAAACAATATTCCTTTGAACTGATTATTTTGCATAGACAAAATAGCAAGGTAGATCACATATTCATGACTATCAACTATCTGGCCAAAATATTATTCCTTTGGGCCAATTCTTTCACTTAGATGAAATAATAGGACAAATCACATATTTATGAATATAAATTATCTGGTCAAAATAATTTTCCTTTGGGCCGATTCTTTTGCATAGATGAAATAAAAGGAGAAATTACATATTCGATAATATCAACCACATGGCCAAAATAATCCTTCTTTGGGCCGCTTATTTTGCATAAATGAAAAGTGCCTATTTTTCCAAAAGAGATAAACTTTACCTAATAGATGTCACTTTGTCGACATATTAATTAGTTCAATCTATACAATTTCAGAAAATAAACACAACATGACCAAGTCTCTAAAGGTATCACACAAAAATGGCCCAAAATACATGCTGATACCGATAACATATCAAATTGTATCAAATATTAACCAAATTACTGAGTAGTTTAGGGGTAGGAATACTATCTTAGTATATTGCAAGCATAGGTCTGACTCCTATCTGTCGTACCTTTTTTTTTCGTGTACACCCAGACTAGACTTTAATAGATGGCAAGCGGAGTTGCATAATAACATAACAACCGAGTGGATTAGTGGTCATGGTGTTGCCCCTTGCTTGGTTCATGTTTTACGTGCCTTTAAACCCCCCCCCCCCCCTTAAATTACGATACCACACTACAAGAAACCATCCCAAAAAAAATTACAGCAACCATCTAGAAAAAAATGTATGGATCGATTTTCTTTAACACTTCACATGAATACTCAAGGTCATATAAAAACAATCAAGTCTTGTAAGCATTGACACATCAAAAACATATCAAATGTAAATATATATTGTCGATTAACCAAAGTATGCCCAAAATATATCAAAAAAATATAACTAAATCGATCAGAAGACCACATCTAATCATCTAACAAGTCTTGCTGCAAAACCACTTCTCGGAAAACGTTATTTAAAATAAGAATTTATCACAAAATAATCCATTACAAAAAAATACAAAATATGATTCCAGTGCACCTGCGTTAACTTTCTTTAGTCTATTCCTCGAGAATCATAACTCTGCCACTGATCAAGAATCATAATTATCAATAGTGACAAATATTGAATTGAACAACTTTATTTTCTTCACAATTTTGACGCACGCACATACAAAATGTATGACCAGAAAGTTGAGAAGGAGTCTTTAAATTTTAGAAAAAATTTAGCTTAATTACCTAGTTAAGGTAGGTTTCTGGACTAGGGGCCAGGGAGGGATTCAACAGAAAAATAGTGTCCAAAATTTTAAACGTGCTTGTTTTTCCGTCCTCGTCAAATGTCATATTGGATTCTAAGAGGCCCTCATAGGCGGATTCCTCGAGGAGCACCCCAAGAGGTGCCATCGAAGAGTCTCGCACGTGTTATCTGTTGTAAAAGGTGCCATCTTGGGTATTGATGTGTACATTAGAGTGTTCAAGAAAATCAATCCAAAAGTTTTCTTTTTTTTTTGTGGGGGGGGGGGGGATGATCTCTTCTTTCGTAAATCATTCGTACCGATAGATCAACGATCAAAATTCTTTGAAAAAGTTGACTTAAACAGTCGTGTGAATTTTAAGTTCACCCACAATGTTCAAAAAAACAATTATATTTCCACATGATAATCAAAGGGTTTGATCATTGTTAAGCGATATAGTCTCAAATAAATAATTAAAACACTGTAAATTAAAAAGCAGAAAAATATAAGGTTTGAAATTAAGAGAAAAGGCTCGGAGGACAAATGTAGCTCAATCAGATTATTGTTACAAGATATAGCTTATGATTATGTTAAGTACTAATAACTTGTTCAAACATCACTTGACCGGCCGTAAACGCTACACTAACAATTCAATTTATTTATTAAGCTTCAACAACACAAAAATTATTATGAAACATAAACCAAAAACTAATCAAAAGAGGAAAGCCTCAAAATTGCATAATATCAGCACGGCCCTCTTTGAAAGGCCAATAAATCCCGAAAGATGGTGCAACTTATTCCATCATATCTTCACAGAGTTGGTAGGACATATTAAGGGTTTCTCGGACAACTAATGCTACGTTCAACCAATGAGAGGAAGGTTTTAACTAGCTAAAGAAGGGTTTGTCGGTCATCTTTTCACAATGAATTCTCAGTATATGTGTGTATATACATACATAATTACAATAGCGGAGCCACATATAACTTAGAGAACCTGTATGCGCAAATCATTAAATTTGCGAGATTGTCTAGTTGTTATTTACTGCATTTTGTATTCATCTTCCAGTGCATTGCCTTAATTTTCTGTAGTTTAATTCTTTATTTAACTCGTATGAAGGTGCACCCTGACCTCGAGGATCCTAACTCTGCCACTGATCAAGGATCATATTTATCAATAGTGACTAATATTGAATTGTGCAACTTTCTTCGATTCACAATTTTGACGCACGCACATACCAAATGTATGACCAGAAAGTTGAGAAGGAGTTTTCAAATGATAGAAAAACTTTAGCTTAATTACCAAGCTGAGGTTTGTGGTTGCACTAGGGGCCAGGGAGGGATTCATCAGAAAAACAGTGTCGCGAAAGTTGATACCTGTCTTTTTTCCGATCCTCGTCAAATTTCGTGTTGGATCCTAAGAGCCCCTCATGGGCGGCTTCCTCGAGGACCACCCCAAGAGGTGCCATCGAAGAGTCTCGCGGGTGTTATCTTTTGTAAGAGGTGCCAACTTGGGCGTCGATGTGTTCATTACATTGTCGTAGAAAATCAATCCGTAAGTTCTCTCTCTCTCTCCTTTTTTTCTCGGGATGATCTCTTGTTATGTAAATCATTTGTACTGGTATAAAAGTAGACGAAGCAGCACGGTGAAGAAGCCCTCATTCAAGGCCAAGAACGCAGGGAGCAAAAACTCGCATGGATGCATGAACCCGTGGTCACTTGAACCAGCATCCCCAAACCTTGGTGGGCACAAGTCGAGGGCTAGACCATAGGGCTAACCAATGCATGTGTGTTGCTACTTTAAATTTATTTAAAATTTGGGTTCGAACCCACATCTACACTCGAGATAAGAAGGCATGTAGGCGTGGCCGCTTGATTACGTACTTTGTTAGTTATAGAATAATAATATGAAAGTTTGATTTAGGAATACCATTAAGCATTTTTATAACGCAGTTTTGTTGTTCAAATATCACGCAATGATAATGATTTCACACTATCGTTCAGTGATTTCCATTATCACGTAATAATATTTCGCCCGACAATCATCTCTGTTGTCGTTAAATTTAGAAGGAAGAAGTGTTGTATGAGTCACGATAAATTAGAAGATATTTCTTGGTATTTGTCAAATTCATATAGTCAACACACCGTTCTTGAAAATGCTTCTTTCATTTCCTTTTCTTTTTTTTTTTCATTTTCCTGTCCACTCCATCTCCTCTCTCGCTCTCTCTCTGTGGCCCTCTCTCTTACTGCGGATAAAAGGGTCTGTGTTGGTTCTATGACTTCTTATTTGTAACTCAAAGTCGTCATCAACATGTTGGGATGCCAATAAGAGGGAAACGATCATTTCAATATGTAGCATGTTCACACATTAGTTGCTTGACATAAATGCCTCATTTATAAACCGAAATGTAACTTCCATCGAAATAAAAAGACGATAAACGTCAAGGACAAGATGACTGTTTATAAATAATGGCGTTTCAAACGAAGAGAGAAATTCGAAAGAAAAAGACGAACAGAATGCCGATTTTCTTAATGTTGTCGAGATTGGTAATGCTAGCTCTTATTCTCCAGGTGGGTGGTAATTTTATAATGCCCTATTCAACAGCCTTTTCACCCAAACATTTGAGTCCCGTTTATACCGAAAGTGAATCGGGTATGCATATATAGATATATATTGTTTTTCTTCTTCTTGAGATCTACGGTTGGTTTTACATGCAATTTGACGTGTCTTTATTTATATGATCAACAGACTGTCGCGTAGTATATTCCCCAGGGAATTGCTACTTGTGGGAGATCAGTCGCGGACAAGATTGGTGCGATAGAGAGTGTTATGCGTACGGCAGGGCCCTTTGTCATTGGGATTGGAAAAAAGGATTTTTTGTAGGAAAATGCGAATGTAAAAGCGGTTGTTCCTAGTATAAGTACTCGCTCAACGATTTATGTGTTCTGCAATTTTATCATCAATAATTGTGTGATTTAACTGCTCTGCAATTTTTTCATCAAGAATTGTGTTATGCAAATTTATCAACAAGATATTCCAATTAAATTATTCATTTATCCGAGATCAACAGATTTAAAAAAAGGTGGTGGTATCACTTGACTATTTAGTGCATGGTTTATAAAATGGAGGAATTGTAAAATGACTGTCAAGTATTTATAATTCCGGACATACAATACGAGTTTGTAATTGCGCCTTGTTTCAACAACTCAACATTAAAAGGTATTTACAAATCTTCAAATCCAAACAGATTTCATACCCTTCAATCCAATTCGCAATATGTCATCACCAACCCATATTAAATTTGAATTGAATAGGTTTAAATTCAAACGGTAACTCAAAGATCAAAATTCTTTGAAAAAGTTGAATTAAACAGTCGTGTGAATATTACGTTCACCCACAATGCTCAAACAAACAATTATAGTTCAACACGATAATCGAAGGGTTTGATCATTGTTATGCGATATAGTCTCAAATAAATAATTAAAACACTGCAAATTAAAATGGAGAAAAATATCAGGTCTGAAATTAAGAGAAAAGGCTCGGAGGACAAATGTGGTTCAATCAGATTATTGTTACTAGATATAGCTTATGATTATATTAAGTGCTAATAACTTATTCAAACATCACTTCACCCACCGTAAACGCTACACAAACAATTCGATTTATTTATTAAGCCTCAACAACACAGTATTATTATGAAACATAAACCAAAAAATAATCAAAAGAGGAAAGCCTCAAAATTGCATAATATCAGCACGGCCCTCTTTGAAAGGCCAATAAATCCCGAAAGATGGTGCAACTTATTCCATCATATCTTCACAGAGTTGGTAGGACATATTAAGGGTTTCTCGGACAACTAATGCTACGTTCAACCAATGAGAGGAAGGTTTTAACTAGCTAAAGAAGGGTTTGTCGGTCATCTTTTCACAATGAATTCTCAGTATATGTGTGTATATACATACATAATTACAATAGCGGAGCCACATATAACTTAGAGAACCTGTATGCGCAAATCATTAAATTTGCGAGATTGTCTAGTTGTTATTTACTGCATTTTGTATTCATCTTCCAGTGCATTGCCTTAATTTTCTGTAGTTTAATTCTTTATTTAACTCGTATGAAGGTGCACCCTGACCTCGAGGATCCTAACTCTGCCACTGATCAAGGATCATATTTATCAATAGTGACTAATATTGAATTGTGCAACTTTCTTCGATTCACAATTTTGACGCACGCACATACCAAATGTATGACCAGAAAGTTGAGAAGGAGTTTTCAAATGATAGAAAAACTTTAGCTTAATTACCAAGCTGAGGTTTGTGGTTGCACTAGGGGCCAGGGAGGGATTCATCAGAAAAACAGTGTCGCGAAAGTTGATACCTGTCTTTTTTCCGATCCTCGTCAAATTTCATGTTGGATCCTAAGAGCCCCTCATGGGCGGCTTCCTCGAGGACCACCCCAAGAGGTGCCATCGAAGAGTCTCGCGGGTGTTATCTTTTGTAAGAGGTGCCAACTTGGGCGTCGATGTGTTCATTACATTGTCGTAGAAAATCAATCCGTAAGTTCTCTCTCTCTCTCCTTTTTTTCTCGGGATGATCTCTTGTTATGTAAATCATTTGTACTGGTATAAAAGTAGACGAAGCAGCACGGTGAAGAAGCCCTCATTCAAGGCCAAGAACGCAGGGAGCAAAAACTCGCATGGATGCATGAACCCGTGGTCACTTGAACCAGCATCCCCAAACCTTGGTGGGCACAAGTCGAGGGCTAGACCATAGGGCTAACCAATGCATGTGTGTTGCTACTTTAAATTTATTTAAAATTTGGGTTCGAACCCACATCTACACTCGAGATAAGAAGGCATGTAGGCGTGGCCGCTTGATTACGTACTTTGTTAGTTATAGAATAATAATATGAAAGTTTGATTTAGGAATACCATTAAGCATTTTTATAACGCAGTTTTGTTGTTCAAATATCACGCAATGATAATGATTTCACACTATCGTTCAGTGATTTCCATTATCACGTAATAATATTTCGCCCGACAATCATCTCTGTTGTCGTTAAATTTAGAAGGAAGAAGTGTTGTATGAGTCACGATAAATTAGAAGATATTTCTTGGTATTTGTCAAATTCATATAGTCAACACACCGTTCTTGAAAATGCTTCTTTCATTTCCTTTTCTTTTTTTTTTTCATTTTCCTGTCCACTCCATCTCCTCTCTCGCTCTCTCTCTGTGGCCCTCTCTCTTACTGCGGATAAAAGGGTCTGTGTTGGTTCTATGACTTCTTATTTGTAACTCAAAGTCGTCATCAACATGTTGGGATGCCAATAAGAGGGAAACGATCATTTCAATATGTAGCATGTTCACACATTAGTTGCTTGACATAAATGCCTCATTTATAAACCGAAATGTAACTTCCATCGAAATAAAAAGACGATAAACGTCAAGGACAAGATGACTGTTTATAAATAATGGCGTTTCAAACGAAGAGAGAAATTCGAAAGAAAAAGACGAACAGAATGCCGATTTTCTTAATGTTGTCGAGATTGGTAATGCTAGCTCTTATTCTCCAGGTGGGTGGTAATTTTATAATGCCCTATTCAACAGCCTTTTCACCCAAACATTTGAGTCCCGTTTGTACCGAAAGTGAATCGGGTATGCATATATAGATATATATTGTTTTTCTTCTTCTTGAGATCTACGGTTGGTTTTACATGCAATTTGACGTGTCTTTATTTATATGATCAACAGACTGTCGCGTAGTATATTCCCCAGGGAATTGCTACTTGTGGGAGATCAGTCGCGGACAAGATTGGTGCGATAGAGAGTGTTATGCGTACGGCAGGGCCCTTTGTCATTGGGATTGGAAAAAAGGATTTTTTGTAGGAAAATGCGAATGTAAAAGCGGTTGTTCCTAGTATAAGTACTCGCTCAACGATTTATGTGTTCTGCAATTTTATCATCAATAATTGTGTGATTTAACTGCTCTGCAATTTTTTCATCAAGAATTGTGTTATGCAAATTTATCAACAAGATATTCCAATTAAATTATTCATTTATCCGAGATCAACAGATTTAAAAAAAGGTGGTGGTATCACTTGACTATTTAGTGCATGGTTTATAAAATGGAGGAATTGTAAAATGACTGTCAAGTATTTATAATTCCGGACATACAATACGAGTTTGTAATTGCGCCTTGTTTCAACAACTCAACATTAAAAGGTATTTACAAATCTTCAAATCCAAACAGATTTCATACCCTTCAATCCAATTCGCAATATGTCATCACCAACCCATATTAAATTTGAATTGAATAGGTTTAAATTCAAACGGTAACTCAAAGATCAAAATTCTTTGAAAAAGTTGAATTAAACAGTCGTGTGAATATTACGTTCACCCACAATGCTCAAACAAACAATTATAGTTCAACACGATAATCGAAGGGTTTGATCATTGTTATGCGATATAGTCTCAAATAAATAATTAAAACACTGCAAATTAAAATGGAGAAAAATATCAGGTCTGAAATTAAGAGAAAAGGCTCGGAGGACAAATGTGGTTCAATCAGATTATTGTTACTAGATATAGCTTATGATTATATTAAGTGCTAATAACTTATTCAAACATCACTTCACCCACCGTAAACGCTACACAAACAATTCGATTTATTTATTAAGCCTCAACAACACAGTATTATTATGAAACATAAACCAAAAAATAATCAAAAGAGGAAAGCCTCAAAATTGCATAATATCAGCACGGCCCTCTTTGAAAGGCCAATAAATCCCGAAAGATGGTGCAACTTATTCCATCATATCTTCACAGAGTTGGTAGGACATATTAAGGGTTTCTCGGACAACTAATGCTACGTTCAACCAATGAGAGGAAGGTTTTAACTAGCTAAAGAAGGGTTTGTCGGTCATCTTTTCACAATGAATTCTCAGTATATGTGTGTATATACATACATAATTACAATAGCGGAGCCACATATAACTTAGAGAACCTGTATGCGCAAATCATTAAATTTGCGAGATTGTCTAGTTGTTATTTACTGCATTTTGTATTCATCTTCCAGTGCATTGCCTTAATTTTCTGTAGTTTAATTCTTTATTTAACTCGTATGAAGGTGCACCCTGACCTCGAGGATCCTAACTCTGCCACTGATCAAGGATCATATTTATCAATAGTGACTAATATTGAATTGTGCAACTTTCTTCGATTCACAATTTTGACGCACGCACATACCAAATGTATGACCAGAAAGTTGAGAAGGAGTTTTCAAATGATAGAAAAACTTTAGCTTAATTACCAAGCTGAGGTTTGTGGTTGCACTAGGGGCCAGGGAGGGATTCATCAGAAAAACAGTGTCGCGAAAGTTGATACCTGTCTTTTTTCCGATCCTCGTCAAATTTCATGTTGGATCCTAAGAGCCCCTCATGGGCGGCTTCCTCGAGGACCACCCCAAGAGGTGCCATCGAAGAGTCTCGCGGGTGTTATCTTTTGTAAGAGGTGCCAACTTGGGCGTCGATGTGTTCATTACATTGTCGTAGAAAATCAATCCGTAAGTTCTCTCTCTCTCTCCTTTTTTTCTCGGGATGATCTCTTGTTATGTAAATCATTTGTACTGGTATAAAAGTAGACGAAGCAGCACGGTGAAGAAGCCCTCATTCAAGGCCAAGAACGCAGGGAGCAAAAACTCGCATGGATGCATGAACCCGTGGTCACTTGAACCAGCATCCCCAAACCTTGGTGGGCACAAGTCGAGGGCTAGACCATAGGGCTAACCAATGCATGTGTGTTGCTACTTTAAATTTATTTAAAATTTGGGTTCGAACCCACATCTACACTCGAGATAAGAAGGCATGTAGGCGTGGCCGCTTGATTACGTACTTTGTTAGTTATAGAATAATAATATGAAAGTTTGATTTAGGAATACCATTAAGCATTTTTATAACGCAGTTTTGTTGTTCAAATATCACGCAATGATAATGATTTCACACTATCGTTCAGTGATTTCCATTATCACGTAATAATATTTCGCCCGACAATCATCTCTGTTGTCGTTAAATTTAGAAGGAAGAAGTGTTGTATGAGTCACGATAAATTAGAAGATATTTCTTGGTATTTGTCAAATTCATATAGTCAACACACCGTTCTTGAAAATGCTTCTTTCATTTCCTTTTCTTTTTTTTTTTCATTTTCCTGTCCACTCCATCTCCTCTCTCGCTCTCTCTCTGTGGCCCTCTCTCTTACTGCGGATAAAAGGGTCTGTGTTGGTTCTATGACTTCTTATTTGTAACTCAAAGTCGTCATCAACATGTTGGGATGCCAATAAGAGGGAAACGATCATTTCAATATGTAGCATGTTCACACATTAGTTGCTTGACATAAATGCCTCATTTATAAACCGAAATGTAACTTCCATCGAAATAAAAAGACGATAAACGTCAAGGACAAGATGACTGTTTATAAATAATGGCGTTTCAAACGAAGAGAGAAATTCGAAAGAAAAAGACGAACAGAATGCCGATTTTCTTAATGTTGTCGAGATTGGTAATGCTAGCTCTTATTCTCCAGGTGGGTGGTAATTTTATAATGCCCTATTCAACAGCCTTTTCACCCAAACATTTGAGTCCCGTTTATACCGAAAGTGAATCGGGTATGCATATATAGATATATATTGTTTTTCTTCTTCTTGAGATCTACGGTTGGTTTTACATGCAATTTGACGTGTCTTTATTTATATGATCAACAGACTGTCGCGTAGTATATTCCCCAGGGAATTGCTACTTGTGGGAGATCAGTCGCGGACAAGATTGGTGCGATAGAGAGTGTTATGCGTACGGCAGGGCCCTTTGTCATTGGGATTGGAAAAAAGGATTTTTTGTAGGAAAATGCGAATGTAAAAGCGGTTGTTCCTAGTATAAGTACTCGCTCAACGATTTATGTGTTCTGCAATTTTATCATCAATAATTGTGTGATTTAACTGCTCTGCAATTTTTTCATCAAGAATTGTGTTATGCAAATTTATCAACAAGATATTCCAATTAAATTATTCATTTATCCGAGATCAACAGATTTAAAAAAAGGTGGTGGTATCACTTGACTATTTAGTGCATGGTTTATAAAATGGAGGAATTGTAAAATGACTGT
This sequence comes from Petrea volubilis, assembly GCA_026212405.1. Classification (NCBI taxonomy): domain Eukaryota; kingdom Viridiplantae; phylum Streptophyta; class Magnoliopsida; order Lamiales; family Verbenaceae; genus Petrea; species Petrea volubilis. Next base: position 18,307,344 of record CM047871.1, on the reverse strand, counting down.
CAAGTATTTATAATTCCGGACATACAATACGAGTTTGTAATTGCGCCTTGTTTCAACAACTCAACATTAAAAGGTATTTACAAATCTTCAAATCCAAACAGATTTCATACCCTTCAATCCAATTCGCAATATGTCATCACCAACCCATATTAAATTTGAATTGAATAGGTTTAAATTCAAACGGTAACTCAAAGATCAAAATTCTTTGAAAAAGTTGAATTAAACAGTCGTGTGAATATTACGTTCACCCACAATGCTCAAACAAACAATTATAGTTCAACACGATAATCGAAGGGTTTGATCATTGTTATGCGATATAGTCTCAAATAAATAATTAAAACACTGCAAATTAAAATGGAGAAAAATATCAGGTCTGAAATTAAGAGAAAAGGCTCGGAGGACAAATGTGGTTCAATCAGATTATTGTTACTAGATATAGCTTATGATTATATTAAGTGCTAATAACTTATTCAAACATCACTTCACCCACCGTAAACGCTACACAAACAATTCGATTTATTTATTAAGCCTCAACAACACAGTATTATTATGAAACATAAACCAAAAAATAATCAAAAGAGGAAAGCCTCAAAATTGCATAATATCAGCACGGCCCTCTTTGAAAGGCCAATAAATCCCGAAAGATGGTGCAACTTATTCCATCATATCTTCACAGAGTTGGTAGGACATATTAAGGGTTTCTCGGACAACTAATGCTACGTTCAACCAATGAGAGGAAGGTTTTAACTAGCTAAAGAAGGGTTTGTCGGTCATCTTTTCACAATGAATTCTCAGTATATGTGTGTATATACATACATAATTACAATAGCGGAGCCACATATAACTTAGAGAACCTGTATGCGCAAATCATTAAATTTGCGAGATTGTCTAGTTGTTATTTACTGCATTTTGTATTCATCTTCCAGTGCATTGCCTTAATTTTCTGTAGTTTAATTCTTTATTTAACTCGTATGAAGGTGCACCCTGACCTCGAGGATCCTAACTCTGCCACTGATCAAGGATCATATTTATCAATAGTGACTAATATTGAATTGTGCAACTTTCTTCGATTCACAATTTTGACGCACGCACATACCAAATGTATGACCAGAAAGTTGAGAAGGAGTTTTCAAATGATAGAAAAACTTTAGCTTAATTACCAAGCTGAGGTTTGTGGTTGCACTAGGGGCCAGGGAGGGATTCATCAGAAAAACAGTGTCGCGAAAGTTGATACCTGTCTTTTTTCCGATCCTCGTCAAATTTCATGTTGGATCCTAAGAGCCCCTCATGGGCGGCTTCCTCGAGGACCACCCCAAGAGGTGCCATCGAAGAGTCTCGCGGGTGTTATCTTTTGTAAGAGGTGCCAACTTGGGCGTCGATGTGTTCATTACATTGTCGTAGAAAATCAATCCGTAAGTTCTCTCTCTCTCTCCTTTTTTTCTCGGGATGATCTCTTGTTATGTAAATCATTTGTACTGGTATAAAAGTAGACGAAGCAGCACGGTGAAGAAGCCCTCATTCAAGGCCAAGAACGCAGGGAGCAAAAACTCGCATGGATGCATGAACCCGTGGTCACTTGAACCAGCATCCCCAAACCTTGGTGGGCACAAGTCGAGGGCTAGACCATAGGGCTAACCAATGCATGTGTGTTGCTACTTTAAATTTATTTAAAATTTGGGTTCGAACCCACATCTACACTCGAGATAAGAAGGCATGTAGGCGTGGCCGCTTGATTACGTACTTTGTTAGTTATAGAATAATAATATGAAAGTTTGATTTAGGAATACCATTAAGCATTTTTATAACGCAGTTTTGTTGTTCAAATATCACGCAATGATAATGATTTCACACTATCGTTCAGTGATTTCCATTATCACGTAATAATATTTCGCCCGACAATCATCTCTGTTGTCGTTAAATTTAGAAGGAAGAAGTGTTGTATGAGTCACGATAAATTAGAAGATATTTCTTGGTATTTGTCAAATTCATATAGTCAACACACCGTTCTTGAAAATGCTTCTTTCATTTCCTTTTCTTTTTTTTTTTCATTTTCCTGTCCACTCCATCTCCTCTCTCGCTCTCTCTCTGTGGCCCTCTCTCTTACTGCGGATAAAAGGGTCTGTGTTGGTTCTATGACTTCTTATTTGTAACTCAAAGTCGTCATCAACATGTTGGGATGCCAATAAGAGGGAAACGATCATTTCAATATGTAGCATGTTCACACATTAGTTGCTTGACATAAATGCCTCATTTATAAACCGAAATGTAACTTCCATCGAAATAAAAAGACGATAAACGTCAAGGACAAGATGACTGTTTATAAATAATGGCGTTTCAAACGAAGAGAGAAATTCGAAAGAAAAAGACGAACAGAATGCCGATTTTCTTAATGTTGTCGAGATTGGTAATGCTAGCTCTTATTCTCCAGGTGGGTGGTAATTTTATAATGCCCTATTCAACAGCCTTTTCACCCAAACATTTGAGTCCCGTTTATACCGAAAGTGAATCGGGTATGCATATATAGATATATATTGTTTTTCTTCTTCTTGAGATCTACGGTTGGTTTTACATGCAATTTGACGTGTCTTTATTTATATGATCAACAGACTGTCGCGTAGTATATTCCCCAGGGAATTGCTACTTGTGGGAGATCAGTCGCGGACAAGATTGGTGCGATAGAGAGTGTTATGCGTACGGCAGGGCCCTTTGTCATTGGGATTGGAAAAAAGGATTTTTTGTAGGAAAATGCGAATGTAAAAGCGGTTGTTCCTAGTATAAGTACTCGCTCAACGATTTATGTGTTCTGCAATTTTATCATCAATAATTGTGTGATTTAACTGCTCTGCAATTTTTTCATCAAGAATTGTGTTATGCAAATTTATCAACAAGATATTCCAATTAAATTATTCATTTATCCGAGATCAACAGATTTAAAAAAAGGTGGTGGTATCACTTGACTATTTAGTGCATGGTTTATAAAATGGAGGAATTGTAAAATGACTGTCAAGTATTTATAATTCCGGACATACAATACGAGTTTGTAATTGCGCCTTGTTTCAACAACTCAACATTAAAAGGTATTTACAAATCTTCAAATCCAAACAGATTTCATACCCTTCAATCCAATTCGCAATATGTCATCACCAACCCATATTAAATTTGAATTGAATAGGTTTAAATTCAAACGGTAACTCAAAGATCAAAATTCTTTGAAAAAGTTGAATTAAACAGTCGTGTGAATATTACGTTCACCCACAATGCTCAAACAAACAATTATAGTTCAACACGATAATCGAAGGGTTTGATCATTGTTATGCGATATAGTCTCAAATAAATAATTAAAACACTGCAAATTAAAATGGAGAAAAATATCAGGTCTGAAATTAAGAGAAAAGGCTCGGAGGACAAATGTGGTTCAATCAGATTATTGTTACTAGATATAGCTTATGATTATATTAAGTGCTAATAACTTATTCAAACATCACTTCACCCACCGTAAACGCTACACAAACAATTCGATTTATTTATTAAGCCTCAACAACACAGTATTATTATGAAACATAAACCAAAAAATAATCAAAAGAGGAAAGCCTCAAAATTGCATAATATCAGCACGGCCCTCTTTGAAAGGCCAATAAATCCCGAAAGATGGTGCAACTTATTCCATCATATCTTCACAGAGTTGGTAGGACATATTAAGGGTTTCTCGGACAACTAATGCTACGTTCAACCAATGAGAGGAAGGTTTTAACTAGCTAAAGAAGGGTTTGTCGGTCATCTTTTCACAATGAATTCTCAGTATATGTGTGTATATACATACATAATTACAATAGCGGAGCCACATATAACTTAGAGAACCTGTATGCGCAAATCATTAAATTTGCGAGATTGTCTAGTTGTTATTTACTGCATTTTGTATTCATCTTCCAGTGCATTGCCTTAATTTTCTGTAGTTTAATTCTTTATTTAACTCGTATGAAGGTGCACCCTGACCTCGAGGATCCTAACTCTGCCACTGATCAAGGATCATATTTATCAATAGTGACTAATATTGAATTGTGCAACTTTCTTCGATTCACAATTTTGACGCACGCACATACCAAATGTATGACCAGAAAGTTGAGAAGGAGTTTTCAAATGATAGAAAAACTTTAGCTTAATTACCAAGCTGAGGTTTGTGGTTGCACTAGGGGCCAGGGAGGGATTCATCAGAAAAACAGTGTCGCGAAAGTTGATACCTGTCTTTTTTCCGATCCTCGTCAAATTTCGTGTTGGATCCTAAGAGCCCCTCATGGGCGGCTTCCTCGAGGACCACCCCAAGAGGTGCCATCGAAGAGTCTCGCGGGTGTTATCTTTTGTAAGAGGTGCCAACTTGGGCGTCGATGTGTTCATTACATTGTCGTAGAAAATCAATCCGTAAGTTCTCTCTCTCTCTCCTTTTTTTCTCGGGATGATCTCTTGTTATGTAAATCATTTGTACTGGTATAAAAGTAGACGAAGCAGCACGGTGAAGAAGCCCTCATTCAAGGCCAAGAACGCAGGGAGCAAAAACTCGCATGGATGCATGAACCCGTGGTCACTTGAACCAGCATCCCCAAACCTTGGTGGGCACAAGTCGAGGGCTAGACCATAGGGCTAACCAATGCATGTGTGTTGCTACTTTAAATTTATTTAAAATTTGGGTTCGAACCCACATCTACACTCGAGATAAGAAGGCATGTAGGCGTGGCCGCTTGATTACGTACTTTGTTAGTTATAGAATAATAATATGAAAGTTTGATTTAGGAATACCATTAAGCATTTTTATAACGCAGTTTTGTTGTTCAAATATCACGCAATGATAATGATTTCACACTATCGTTCAGTGATTTCCATTATCACGTAATAATATTTCGCCCGACAATCATCTCTGTTGTCGTTAAATTTAGAAGGAAGAAGTGTTGTATGAGTCACGATAAATTAGAAGATATTTCTTGGTATTTGTCAAATTCATATAGTCAACACACCGTTCTTGAAAATGCTTCTTTCATTTCCTTTTCTTTTTTTTTTTCATTTTCCTGTCCACTCCATCTCCTCTCTCGCTCTCTCTCTGTGGCCCTCTCTCTTACTGCGGATAAAAGGGTCTGTGTTGGTTCTATGACTTCTTATTTGTAACTCAAAGTCGTCATCAACATGTTGGGATGCCAATAAGAGGGAAACGATCATTTCAATATGTAGCATGTTCACACATTAGTTGCTTGACATAAATGCCTCATTTATAAACCGAAATGTAACTTCCATCGAAATAAAAAGACGATAAACGTCAAGGACAAGATGACTGTTTATAAATAATGGCGTTTCAAACGAAGAGAGAAATTCGAAAGAAAAAGACGAACAGAATGCCGATTTTCTTAATGTTGTCGAGATTGGTAATGCTAGCTCTTATTCTCCAGGTGGGTGGTAATTTTATAATGCCCTATTCAACAGCCTTTTCACCCAAACATTTGAGTCCCGTTTATACCGAAAGTGAATCGGGTATGCATATATAGATATATATTGTTTTTCTTCTTCTTGAGATCTACGGTTGGTTTTACATGCAATTTGACGTGTCTTTATTTATATGATCAACAGACTGTCGCGTAGTATATTCCCCAGGGAATTGCTACTTGTGGGAGATCAGTCGCGGACAAGATTGGTGCGATAGAGAGTGTTATGCGTACGGCAGGGCCCTTTGTCATTGGGATTGGAAAAAAGGATTTTTTGTAGGAAAATGCGAATGTAAAAGCGGTTGTTCCTAGTATAAGTACTCGCTCAACGATTTATGTGTTCTGCAATTTTATCATCAATAATTGTGTGATTTAACTGCTCTGCAATTTTTTCATCAAGAATTGTGTTATGCAAATTTATCAACAAGATATTCCAATTAAATTATTCATTTATCCGAGATCAACAGATTTAAAAAAAGGTGGTGGTATCACTTGACTATTTAGTGCATGGTTTATAAAATGGAGGAATTGTAAAATGACTGTCAAGTATTTATAATTCCGGACATACAATACGAGTTTGTAATTGCGCCTTGTTTCAACAACTCAACATTAAAAGGTATTTACAAATCTTCAAATCCAAACAGATTTCATACCCTTCAATCCAATTCGCAATATGTCATCACCAACCCATATTAAATTTGAATTGAATAGGTTTAAATTCAAACGGTAACTCAAAGATCAAAATTCTTTGAAAAAGTTGAATTAAACAGTCGTGTGAATATTACGTTCACCCACAATGCTCAAACAAACAATTATAGTTCAACACGATAATCGAAGGGTTTGATCATTGTTATGCGATATAGTCTCAAATAAATAATTAAAACACTGCAAATTAAAATGGAGAAAAATATCAGGTCTGAAATTAAGAGAAAAGGCTCGGAGGACAAATGTGGTTCAATCAGATTATTGTTACTAGATATAGCTTATGATTATATTAAGTGCTAATAACTTATTCAAACATCACTTCACCCACCGTAAACGCTACACTAACAATTCAATTTATTTATTAAGCTTCAACAACACAAAAATTATTATGAAACATAAACCAAAAACTAATCAAAAGAGGAAAGCCTCAAAATTGCATAATATCAGCACGGCCCTCTTTGAAAGGCCAATAAATCCCGAAAGATGGTGCAACTTATTCCATCATATCTTCACAGAGTTGGTAGGACATATTAAGGGTTTCTCGGACAACTAATGCTACGTTCAACCAATGAGAGGAAGGTTTTAACTAGCTAAAGAAGGGTTTGTCGGTCATCTTTTCATAATGAATTCTCAGTATATGTGTGTATATACATACATAATTACAATAGCGGAGCCACATATAACTTAGAGAACCTGTATGCGCAAATCATTAAATTTGCGAGATTGTCTAGTTGTTATTTACTGCATTTTGTATTCATCTTCCAGTGCATTGCCTTAATTTTCTGTAGTTTAATTCTTTATTTAACTCGTATGAAGGTGCACCCTGACCTCGAGGATCCTAACTCTGCCACTGATCAAGGATCATATTTATCAATAGTGACTAATATTGAATTGTGCAACTTTCTTCGATTCACAATTTTGACGCACGCACATACCAAATGTATGACCAGAAAGTTGAGAAGGAGTTTTCAAATGATAGAAAAACTTTAGCTTAATTACCAAGCTGAGGTTTGTGGTTGCACTAGGGGCCAGGGAGGGATTCATCAGAAAAACAGTGTCGCGAAAGTTGATACCTGTCTTTTTTCCGATCCTCGTCAAATTTCGTGTTGGATCCTAAGAGCCCCTCATGGGCGGCTTCCTCGAGGACCACCCCAAGAGGTGCCATCGAAGAGTCTCGCGGGTGTTATCTTTTGTAAGAGGTGCCAACTTGGGCGTCGATGTGTTCATTACATTGTCGTAGAAAATCAATCCGTAAGTTCTCTCTCTCTCTCCTTTTTTTCTCGGGATGATCTCTTGTTATGTAAATCATTTGTACTGGTATAAAAGTAGACGAAGCAGCACGGTGAAGAAGCCCTCATTCAAGGCCAAGAACGCAGGGAGCAAAAACTCGCATGGATGCATGAACCCGTGGTCACTTGAACCAGCATCCCCAAACCTTGGTGGGCACAAGTCGAGGGCTAGACCATAGGGCTAACCAATGCATGTGTGTTGCTACTTTAAATTTATTTAAAATTTGGGTTCGAACCCACATCTACACTCGAGATAAGAAGGCATGTAGGCGTGGCCGCTTGATTACGTACTTTGTTAGTTATAGAATAATAATATGAAAGTTTGATTTAGGAATACCATTAAGCATTTTTATAATGCAGTTTTGTTGTTCAAATTTCATGCAATGATAATGATTTCACACTATCGTTCAGTGATTTTCATTATCACGTAATAATATTTCGCCCGACAATCATCTCTGTTGTCGTTAAATTTAGAAGGAAGAAGAGTTGTATGTGTCATGATAAATTAGAAGATATTTCTTGGTATTTGTCAAATTCATATAGTCGACACACCGTTCTTGAGAATGCTTCTTTCATTTCCTTTTTTTTTTTCATTTTCTCCACTCAATCTCCCCTCTCGCTTTCTCTGTGTCCCTCTACAATGTTCAAAAAAATATAAGTATATCTCTTAACGAGTATAAAGGGTTCGGATCATTGTTAAGTGATATAACCAGCAATCAGAAATAAATAATTAAGACACTGCAAGTTTAAATGGGAAAATATATGCCATTTGTGGATAGCCTCGCCTCTGAAACTAAGAGTAGTGACTCGAAAGACATGGGTGGCTCAATAAAATTCTTATTCTTATTATTATTATTATTATTATAAGGCTCTTATATCTATATCCACATAGACTGCCGGTGCTATAGAATAGGTGTGGAAATTTCTGACCCAACACTTCAACACAACACGAAAATAGTGGGTTAGGGTTGAGGGTTTATGGATTGGGTTGAAAATGGGTCGAACCCGAAAGCGATTCGACAAGGATAGGTTGGGTTCGGTTGACTCATGGGTTACCCAAATGACTCGATTCCATTTATGGATTAACCGACAATCCGACCCAACCTGAACCAACCCAACCCAAATCATTTTTTTGTTTTTTTTTTTAATCTTTTTTTTCTCCTTTCCCTCTTGTTTATAGAAAAATATATTAAGTATAAATTATAAATCATAACATTTTGAAAGGTTATAATTAATCATTAATAATATAATATAGGAAAAATTTATGAAAAAGAGAATAAGGAATTTTTTTTAATTATTAAACATACAAAAACTTATAGATACTTAAAGATTAAAGATAAGAGATTGTTAAATCTTTTAAATAAGTGAAAAGTCAACTTGAATGAAAAAACTGTATTTATGAAAACGAGAATAGGGAAATTTTTTTAATTATTAAACATATAAAAACTTTTAGATACTTAAGGATTAAAGATAAGAGATTGTTAAATCTTTTAAATAAGTAAAAAGTCAACTTGTATGAAAAACTATATTTATGTTAGTTATCATCTTCTTCTTCTCTCCAAAAAAGTATATCTTGATTATCTTCTTTTCTTTAATCGTTTGTTTGAATTTATTGAAGTTTTATATTGATTTGTTTTAATATTGAATGAAACTTTTAATGTCAAATATTCTTATAGTATATTCTTCTAAATAAAATTTAAATAAACTAGAGTAAGAAATGAACTCAATAATTTCTAATATAAAATCCAAACGTGTATCTTGTACGCAACCAACCATCACTATAAGAATTAAAAATGCATACCTTTCAGTAACGAACCCATTACAAATTTAGTTTTATATGCGGGATTTCATCTATAACAAATTTGAAATTTGTTAGTAAATGCCTTGTTCCTAATTGTTTATTTAGTTCTATTTACATTGAATTCTGTTATTAACCATCACATGATGTGGTCATACTCTAAAATTGTAACAAAATGTTAAAATCTCTCTATCACAAATTTAGCGATGCAATTTTATTTTCTTTGTTCTATGATTACTATTACTACTAAGAATTCATTCTTTAAATTTGGAGATTAGATTTTTGTTGCTTTCTTTTAAGTGCTCTGAATTTCTTTTATAAGTTCTGAAGATTGGATTTTGATACGGACATTAGAGCATTTTTTTTTTCTTCTGAGACATATCAAACCATTTTATTGAATTGTTTTCTATGCAACATCTTGTTACTTTCTCCTCCTTATTTACCAAGTGGAGATTGCAATATTTCAGTGCTAAATTCTAGTAAGAAAAGATTTTGCAAAATGAAGAATGAAAAATAAGTTTGAGTGATCAAGATGGGTTGGGTCATGAGTAGTCAGGTTAATAGGTCGATCTAATTTAAAACAAGTCAACCCGGGTTGACACGAACCCAACCAAATTGGATTAGGGTTGAGGTCTCATGGGTTTGATAGGTCATGGGTTGGGTTAGGGTTGTAAGATTTTGTGTTATATCCCTACCTCAACACAACACGAACCCACCCGACCCATCCGAAATGCCACCCCTACCATAGAATTTGATTCCCCTAGTAGAATTATTTCAATTCCAAATTTAGCCTCTCCCTCTTAAGAATAATCCTTATAAAATTAGTGATCAAGAAGATAACATACAAATAAGACTAAAACTATATCGGCATTTTTTTCCTCATTAATTGTGACTAAAAAATTTGTCACTAAGACAGCAATTAATAATTCCTGTCAACCTCGAGCATTAAATTACAAAATAAAATTTGTAAAAAAATATGACAAAATAAAGATTTTCGTTAATAAATATTAGTAATGAAAAAAATACTATCACTTTGTCATAAGGGAGATGTTATTAGCACTCCAAATTTTATATCGGCACTCCACTTTAATGTTTACCTTTAGACATGTGACAAAAATATAATACCCTCTTACATTTTATGTATCACTTAATCTGGTTTGTTGGACAAAAATACCCTAAATCACAATTTGTTCACCTTGTTTTTAATTTGAAGGGACAACATCTACAACCTAGAGTAGAAAACCTAGATATATATATATATATATAATAGTATTATTTTAGTATTATATGTGTAAGATATACTAGTTGAAATGTCGTTTTCTTTAATAAATGCATTCATGCACTTGTTAAGATAATATCCTGGTAAGATGTTATAAAGATTTCGGATAGGATCATGATATATATATATATGTATCTACATAAACCTATCTTGATATATATATACACACACATAAAATTATAATTATAAAATATCTCCTGCCCACATATATAGATATATATGTATATAAACCTTTCTTTTTAGCTACATATATACCTAATAAGCCCTCTATATACTCTCTTTTTCCTTAAAAACATTTAAAAAGGTAGAATTATTACCTTTCTCATAAATAGTTTAGGCAAGACAGTCTTAAATTATTTTCATAAACAAGGCTTTAACTTGGATTTACCAAATAATAGTAAAATTACCAAGTAATTGCTTATGTTCACATTGTAAGATTTTATGCCTCAAATTATTTGCTATACATATTAATAGCATGATAATTGTTTTCTTGCTATTATGCTTTCATAACGATATATGCATGAACATGATATGTTTATTTATGCTTTGATAAGATCTATGTGTTATGAGAAAATTATTTTTCAAATATGTATGGGCCCGAAATATTTTCGAAATGGATAAGGCTGAGTTTCGCCGGAACATTCTATTGGAGATGTCGGTATTAGGTGTTCCAACCCTACATCTCCTAATCCTCTCTCATGTGGACGGAGTGTTCCATGTGAGAGTGGATCGTAGGCTTTAGTATATACCCGGGTTATGACCACTGGTGTGACTCGGTTGAGATTGGTGGAATTGCAGAGTGACTCAGTTGGATTGTTTGATTGTGGTGGGAGTTATAAGGCATTACATACGTCATTATATGCGGCGAACATGCAGTATTATGTGATTTTACATGTTTATGTGTAGTTTTCATACACTTGCACTTTATGTGATTGAGTAATAGTTCTACTCAACTATTGTGTTGACATGTGTTACGAATATTTTTTTAGGCAAAGTGGTATAGTCTACCATGAGGAAGGCACCACAGGGCAATACGGAGCTTTTGATTTGATAGAGTTACTTATTTATGATTTTTTTCTAAGTTGTACTAAACTTTTTGTAAAACTATTTTTTACTCAAAATGTTGTTCTTGTGTAAAAGGGTATTTCACACTTTTAGTATGTTAAAGTTACGATTTATTGCGTTATATTAACTTTTGTTATTTTTGTTATAGTACTAAAATGTACTATTTTATGAAAATTATGTACTCTTAGTTTTGAAATGGTATTTTATTGATATATAAATATAAAGCTGAATTTCGGGGACATTTCACTCCCCCACCAGGAGGCTTCCTAACACCTACAAGCACTTTTGCTTTAAGTGTGCCTTCTATTAGGGTACCACCATCCACCACATATTTGCTATTATATACATGTATAAATATAAAATGTAAACCCCTATCACCCCAACCACGCCGCCTACAGAGTCTTAGGTGAACTACATCACCACTCTTCCCCACCTAACAACTCACCAACCCAAAATCTAAAATGCAAAGTATATGACATATATGCATTCATGCATTGCCCTGGTCCATCATGATTTGAAAAATATACACAAACAACACCCTCTTTTAACTCACACCCACACGCTAAAACGCACCTGCATTAAAGAGTGGATGAGAAAATTATTAAGGTCGCCGCCAGCAAATGGCAAAATTTCCAATAGAGAGGATGGTCCACTATGGTGGTAATGATGGTTGGGATGGTTAAAGAACATGTGGTTTTAACAAGAAATAAAAAGTTAAGGATATAGGCTTTAACGTTAATTTCTTATATAAACTTTCGTTTCCACTTGTTCATTATGGCAAGCTATGGGCCGCTGATGTTAACTCTAAAAGTGGGCAGATAAATTAACCACTCCACAAGCGGGATTCCTGTTTTACAAAACTACATATCATTATGGAAAAATTACAATATGTACCCTCCTCTGACCAATCATTATAATAGCGGATAATTATGAAATTAACACCTCACTCTCATTTCTCCTTTGATACATGTATGTGTCTAAAGTGTAAGAAATCTTATGCTTTAATCAAGATCATACACCTCGAATTTACACCACCTACTATTTAATAATTCGTAATACAAGATTCAACCATAGAGTCGAATTGATGATTGTTTGGCTAGATCTTAATCTCCATCTCTATAGCAAACTTGACAGTTTTTAATGGAAAAAAAAAAAAGTTATCGGAGGACATAGAGTGGAGAGAGGGCCTAGCCACTTATAAATAAAATCCTAGGGTGTAATCCTCTCATTGGTTTATTATGATAGGTCTACATCAACTGTTAGATCACGTCTCCTAAAATCAAGTCCTTAACAATGATGGGTCAATAAATCAAGCCTTGTATGTCAAGTCCCACTAATTGTATTAATTTAGCCCGTTTTATTTTGTTTAAAATAAAATATTCACATAATAGAAGTCCAAATAGGAAAAAAAAATTCCAACATTCCCCCACTCGGACAAATATTAATTGAGGCTTTTGATGCCCCCACCCCCCCTTCCCCCCACATAAAAGTTATTTCAAAAATTGACTCCTTAGCTAAATTACGAGTTTTGACTGTGGTCATATTTTGAAAATAACAATACAACAAGGGACAAGACTTCTACAATCCTTTCCAGTGAAAATCACTAATATTGCATCATGTTGGTGATTGTATCATTAATTGACTTAAAACCTTTTTATGGTCACGAATTCAAGTAATTCCACTAGATGGACTCAACCATAGTGGTGGGGAGAGAAAAAACAGTCAAATATGACCTTATATGTGCTATTTAATTGTTGGTCCTTTAATTTTCTTGTATGATATGGATTTCTAAGCAACATGAAATCCCAAAAAAAAATCTAATTTTATTTTAAGAGGTGGGTTTCTAAAACAATGGGAACCCCCAAGAATTTTTTTTTTGTTTTCTTGTTAGATATGAATTTTGAAAACCACACAAGATCCCAAGAAAGCTCACTACTTCACAAGAAGCCATTTATGTCCCATTCATTGCTCAATATACAATATTGTGTCTTTTGTGAGACATGCCCAACTCTTAAGATTAGGTATTAAGATCAATACCTAATCTTAAGAAATATATAAACAAGAATAAAGTAAAGAAAATGTGCACAAAGAAACAATATCAATAATGATTAATGAGTTAAACTAATCTCACGTTAAATATAAATGTGAGTAAAACATAGTTCAACATAATAAGTACAAATACAAACAAAAAATACCTCACTCAATGCAATACATTTCAATTACACCCATGTGCTCTACATGTCTTTTAAAGATAATAGGTCACAATCCCTTGGTGAAATGATCTCCTAGCATAGGGTTAGTGTCCGAACTTGTACCATTCTCGACCAAGTCTCTCACAATGAGATATTTTAGCTCCATATGTTTCAATCCACTAGAGGATTTGCAAGCTATGTGTTTCTAAAACAACAGAAAACCCCAAAAAATTTTGTAGTTTTGTTTTACATACGGATTTTAGAAACCATGTGAAATTCCATTCATGTGTCATTTATTACTGAACATAGAATACGATGTCTTTGAGGAGATATACCCAACTCTTTAGATTAACACCTAACCTTAACAAACATATAATTGAGAATAAACTAGAAAGTAGAAAATGTGCACATGGAAGCAATAGTGATAATGAGATAAAATAATTTCACATTAAATATAAATGTGAGTAGACATATAATCCAACATGTTAACTACAAACACAAACCAATATAATCTCACTCAAAACCTTCCATAAGCTACAACGTAGTTGACGCTACTAGGGATGCAAACGAGCCTAGCCAAGCCGAGCCTTGGCCTTTTTTTCAGGCTCCAACTCGAGCTCAAATCAAATAAATTGAGCTCAAGCCCGACGAGCCAAGAAAAAATAGGCTCAAACTCGGGCTCAAGCCACGTTCGAGCTCAGCTTGGCTCGTTTGGCTCGATTTTATAAATAAATTATAGTTTCAAGCTCGAGTTTAAATATTTTTAATTATTTTATTACTGCGAGTTGCAAGCTCGAGTTCAAAAATTAATATATTATTTATAATTATATATATAATTATATAAAAATAAAAATAAATATTAAAAAATAAAAGTTCGTGAGCCTACGAATAAGAATTACTTGGCTCGAACTCAACTCGAACCTTGTACAGGCTCAACTCGAATTATTCGAATTTGAGCTCGAACCTTTGTCAAGCGGGCTCTATTTGTTAGCATCCCTAGACACTACGAATGAAGTAAATGCGTCCTAGGAGAATAAATAACTAAAGTTTGAGTAAAAAGGTCTTTTCAATAACTAAAATGTATGAATTTTTGCCTCCCTTGTGCGCGTGGAACACCAACCGCATCATAGGTTTTTTTTTTTTTTTTGGATATTTTAGAATTTACAGGATTTTCGATAGTAATTAAATTTTATGAGGTCGTTTTTGTTAACTGGAACAAACACAGTGGAGTCGGGTGCACAAAAACCCGCGAACATCACTCATAGTTTCCAACTTTCCGTGCTCCTCTCTCTCTCTCTCTCTCTCTCTCATGTTTTTTTTTCCCAACTAGCTTCGATCGATTTTACCATACGCAAGAATGTATAACTTAAACCAACTATGCAATTTACAAAAGAATTTTAAAAATGTTTTCAAATCAAAGAATAATAGATGCATGTGTCAAATAACAAGAATCTATCGTATAGAAATGGTAGTCCTTAAAATTTATTGCCGATTAAGTTAAGCAAACCTACTTTTATTCACTCAATTGATTTGTATGATCTATTTGGATCTTGAATTCGTGTAACAAGACATATGTGCGATAAAGCTATTAATAGAAAAATCATTATAAATAAAATCATGAAATACTCGTTTTGCTATATTCTCAATTTGAATCCACATTTACTCTCACTATTTTCTATTAAAATACATTTTGCTCGTTTCTCTTTATAGTTAAAATCTGAATGATTTAATCATAAATTTTATTGTTAAACATTCAATTAAAACATTTATAACCAAATCATTCAATTTTAACCAAAAAAGTAAACGAGCAATTCTTTAGCAGGCTTCAAAGTGGCAAGATCTTTAAACTCTAGGGGCCAAAGTGAAATTACACAAAAGCTTGGGGCGGCACCTCGGAATGGAAAGAAACCAAAATCAAACCCTTCGGACATGGCGCCAAAACGCCTCTGCAAAATCGAAACCCTCAAAACCGAAATGGAAATTCCCGCTTCACTCCCAAAACAACTTCAAGAAAAGCCCTCCAAAAAATTTTGCGCGCCCAGTTTCACCGTATACAAAATGCTACCAATTTCCCATTCACTTCCTCCTCATTTCTCAGTCTCTCTCTCACCTTCTTCCAATTTTCAGCCCAAAACCAGATCTGGGTTCACCCTCTTTTGTTTTCTTTTAATCTGAATAAATTATCGTAAAAAGATCAAAGAGAAGGGGAAAAAAATGGCTCAAACAGTGACCCCAGATGCTATTTCGATTATTCTAGCGAACCCTTGTCCCGATTCTAGTTCAGATTTGCCGGAAATCGTTGTGCAAGTGCTCGATCTCAAGCTCGCCGGCACTAAATACATGTATGTGTTGGATTTTATGTTTCTCACTTTGTTTTTATTCTTCATTTCTTTTGTGAAATGAGCTTATGAATTTAAACAAGCCCGTTTGCCGAGTAAAGAAAGTATTTTCGATTTTTATGTTGAGAGGATTAAGTGCGAGAAAGTGCGATGTCTGGGCTGCTCAAAACTGGTTGTGGTTTTTGTTTGAAATGTTGAGATATTTTCCATGTTGTGCTTTGATTAATAAGTGAATGACCCAATTTGCAAGGATGCTGTATGTTGAGCTAGAAATGACAAACCATTTACGGGGATTGCTGAGATCTGTTTCCTGCTTTGATCTGGATATTTGAATGTGAAATAATCATTTGTAAAATGGTTTTTTGTTAAACTATTACAGGTTTGTGGCCAATGATGGGAAAATGAAGGTGAGGGCTCTGTTGCAATCTGCCTTGTCGTCCGAAGTAACTTCTGGGAACATTCAGAATTTGGGTCTCATTCGTGTTCTGGACTACACTCTCAATGACATCCCAACAAAGAACGAGAAGTAAATGTTTATTTTATTGGTCGTATTCTGTTTCTTTTTCAGTTGTTTCTTGTGTTTCTTGATGAAGATTTAAAATTCAACTGATTTGAAATGTCTTCTATTTACTTTAGGTTCTTGATAGTATCTAAGTGCGAGGCAGTGTCTCCTGCCCTTGTGGCAGAGTACAAGGCTGAGGTGAAATCTGAGGAAAGTGGTATTGCAAAGAAACCAAAGCTTGAGATGGCTGTTGATAGTGAAGTGAAAAATGAAGTTACTGGTATTGTTTTGAAGCCAAAACAAGATGTTGTGGCTAAATCTGCTGCTCAAATAGTTCATGAGCAGCGTGGAAAGTAAGACATCTTTTCTTTATTATTCTTTTTCTAGATAACTGTTTGTAACTTGCTACTGGGGTGTTAATTCTTTTATGGAAAATGCTAATGCATGTGTGTGAGTGTGAGTGTGTGTGAATATATGCGTTTTTGCATGTGCAACTCTCTGTGTGTGTGAAAGAGACAGAGGGACTCAGACGTAGGTGGGTCCATTCTATTTGAGGGGTTTGTTCTTACATTTGGTTAATGACAGTATGGCTCCTGCTGCACGTATGGCGATGACAAGAAGAATCCATCCACTAGTTTCTTTGAATCCTTATCAAGGAAACTGGACAATAAAAGTCCGTGTGACAAGCAAAGGAAACATGCGTTCTTACAAGAATGCTAGAGGAGAAGGCTGTGTTTTCAATGTAGAGTTGACAGATGAAGATGTGAGTAATGTTTTGTGGCATTTTTCAAACTTGTCCTTATTTCTTAGTCCCTCGTGGTAACTGAAGATGTTGCATTTGTTATTATGGTTTCAGGGCACCCAAATACAAGCAACAATGTTCAATGATGCTGCGAGAAAGTTCTTTGACAAGTTCCAGATGGGGAAGGTCTATTACATATCAAAGGGAACCTTAAAAGTAGCAAACAAGCAATACAAGACTGTGCAAAATGATTATGAAATGACCCTCAATGAAAATTCACAAGTAGAGGAAGTCAGCGACGAGCCAGCTTTTATTCCCGAAACAAAATTCAATTTTGTCCCGATTGATGAACTAGGCCCATATGTTAATGGAAGAGAGCTTGTTGGTAAGAGCCATCTTTATACATATCTACTCAATGTACTTGATTCTTCATCTTCAGACAATCTAACTTGTGTTTTTCGACTGTCACAGATGTTATTGGTGTGGTTCAGAATGTTTCTCCCACAATGAGTATTAGAAGGAAAAGCAACAATGAGACTTGTCCCAAGCGTGATATAACCATTGCTGATGAGACGTATGTGCTTGTTTTTCTTTGAATTGACTGGTTCTGTAGTTGGAATTATATTTTGACCTTAAACTATTGGATGTTATGATTTGCAGGAAGAAAACTGTTGTGGTGTCTCTATGGAACGATCTTGCCACAAATGTAGGACAAGAACTGCTGGATATGGCTGATAAATCTCCTGTAGTTGCAATAAAATCAGTTAAAGTTGGTGATTTTCAGGGTAATGAAAATTGTGTGCTATTTATTTGTAATGAATTGGATTATTATCCTGATGATGTCAGGTGAATAATGCACTATGTTCTTCATTCAGGTGTTTCACTGTCAGCACTCAGCAAGAGCATTGTAGCAGTCAATCCTAACACACCAGAAGCCAAAAAATTGAGATCTTGGTAAGAATGTGTGTATGTATATGTATATGTTGCGCTCAGATATGCACACACATACACGCATGAATGTATCAGGCCCTTAACACTGTGCTTCTATGGTTGTAATTATATGCAGGTACGACTCTGAAGGCAAGGATACCTCATTGGCTGCTATAGGTTCTGGTTTAAGCCCTTCCACAAAGGGTGGAGCTAAATCTATGTACTCTGACAGGGTCTCCCTAGCTCATATTACCAATAACCCATCATTAGGAGAGGACAAGGTACCATCTCATTAGATCTTCCAACAGCTTTGCTGCTTTTGAACATAAAATTTGTGAAGAAATGAATAATAAAAACCAATGTGAATAAAAATAGTTTGTTAGATAAATTTCATCACTGCACTGAAATGAAATTATTTCTTCATCACAGCCTATATTTTTATGCATTAAAGCAACCGTTAGCTACATCAAGCCTGATCAGTCAATGTGGTACCGGGCTTGCAAGACGTGCAACAGGAAGGTTACTGAAGCTGTTGGGTCTGGTTATTGGTGTGAAGGCTGCCAGAAAAACGAGGAAGATTGCAGCTTAAGGTTTCTTTTATAACTCTGAAATATTTTCATTTATGATAATATGTTTTTTAATCAAATATTCATATAAATATATACCTATTTTCCTGTTATAGATACATAATGGTAGTTAAAGTTTGCGACGCAAGTGGTGAAGCCTACCTCTCAGTATTCAATGAACAAGCAGAGAAGATAATTGGTTGCTCAGCAGATGAGCTAAATGAGCTCAAATCTCAGGTTAAACATCTCTAAAAATGTTCTTTTTTTTTTTTTTTACCATAACTCCTCCTGGTGATTATATATTCTAAAATTTTTTCAATTAATTTCATAATTCCAGGAAGGAGATAGTTATCAGAATAAACTGAAGGAAGCAACATGGGGTCCTCATCTTTTCAGAGTTAGCGTTACGCCGCACGAGTACAATAATGAGAAAAGGCAAAGAATAACTATCAGGGCTGTTGCTCCCATTGATTATGCAACTGAATCCAAGTATTTGCTTGAAGAAGTATCAAAGATGAGGATATCTAAGTAGTTGATTAGTGCATTTTGTAGACTTTGTGCTGTTTGGTTGATGGGGTTTGCCTCTAAGACTTGTTTTTGTTTATATACAGAGGTTTTATGATCTATTTAATTATGAACATTAGTTATAGTTTTGCAGATCAGGGTTGATTCACTTTGTTTTGTGCTATGATGTTTAAAATTGGAATTAGGATGAAAAATTTGATGATTAAGTAGTTGGACAAATTGAAATAGTTTAAACTATACAAATTCTAAAATTTAAGGGGTTTTTTTTTTTTCCATTAATTAATGAAATATTGATTTATCATTTAATGATTAAAATGCCCCTTCCTTTAGTTTAGTCATGAATTCTATTGAAAGCGTTGAATGGAATTTTTCACGTTTTCATTTAAAGTAGTGTTTTATTATATTTTTGTGTAATTTATATTTTAATATCATGTTTATGTTAAACATTGGGAACCTTAGATTAAACAATGATGAGCAAAGTTACTTTAATGTATATGTGCGGACTTGTCAACAATATTTAACTAATGTAACGTTAAATGACATATTTATTATGAAATTCAAAAATTTTGGACATTTTTATAATGCTCATTAATCTTGAGAAGAAGTTCAACATGAAAGAATTTTTAGATAATTAATTGAAATATTAAGAAAATTATAAAACACTACATTGAATTAAAGAATAAATATTCTGGTTCCACATATTCAACAATAGAATTCATGTGTAAGTTAAAACGAGATCATATTATCTATTTATCTATGTAGCTATATTTATATATATCTTACAGTGGTTTTTGACTGTAATTAGATTAATTTTGATCAAATGTAATTTTTTTAAAATTTTGTAGTTTAACTAAAAAAGAAAATGTTGATTGGGTTTTTTTTTAAATCAATATAGAAATAAAAATTAACTTCTTCACTCACTCTGTCATTTTTTTTTTTTTTTTTTTTTTTGGTAACAACTCACTCTGTCATTTATCCACTAATACTAACACTTAACTTTTCGTCTTTCCACTTTTCTGCAAAATCCTATTATTATTGTCATGTCTTTTGCGCCATTCCTATAAACAAAATTCATGAAATCGCTAGAAAAAACCCGTTGATGAGTTCGATTTGATTTGTTCTCATATTCAATATAAGTTAATTATTTGTTTAGTGACCTTGCGATATAACCTCAACGTATGGAATTTTCCTATTTACTTTATTCTTTATGTTATTATCTTTTTGTTTTGTACTTTTTATGCTTTTGTGGAATAGCGGTTGAGTTTTTATTTTTATTTTTTTGTTTGGGTTTATTTTTTTGATTTTTATTTCGGTAGAAACGACCCTTTGATGATTTCAATTTCTTCTCAAATTTAGTATAAGTTAATTATTTTTTAGTGACCTCTCGATAATTTCAAGGTATGGAATTTTTCTATTTATTTTCTTATTTACATTATTATCTTTTTGTTTTACTTTTTATACTTGTGGAATTGTGATCAGTTATTTATTTATTTTTTAGATTTTTCTTTTGTGTTGTTTTATTTACTTTTGCCATTTCGAAGGAATATATTGTATATAATAGATATATTTTCTATTTAGCTATTGATAAAATATATCACGTTCTTTTTTTTTTTTTTTTATAGGTATTCTAGCTTTTAAGTTGTTTTATTCATCAATTCATTAAAACTATCATTTTTTTTTTCATTCAAAATGATATGTTTTTGATCATGTGCTGATGGGATGAACAATATTGATTGATTTTGATACTTGCTTTTCTACAAGTTATTTCATTTTGTGTTTATTCATAATCTTGTAAAAAAATCAATCATTTAATTTTTATTTTTCATTTTGGCACCTAAAATTTATTTTTAATTATGAATTATTCATGATTTTAGAAGGTCAACTATTATGATTTTTTTATATATATTTCTTTGTTTGATATTGTATTTCATATTTTAAATTTCGTACCTATTTTTGTTTTATTTTGTTATCTCGAAAGGATATTGTATTTATAGTTCTAATTTTCTCTTTTAATTATTAATAAATTTTGTCATTCTCTCTCAATTTCTATTTTAAATCTCAAAGAGTATATGCATATTTCGTATTTTTTTTCATTCAAATTATGACTTTTTTTTTCATTTTAAATTCTCTATTTTTTATTTAATTACTTATAGTTTTATATATATGATGTGATATATTTTTCGATTTTAATATTTCTATTATTCATTGTAGGTTATATACTTATGATTTGAATAGTTTAGTCATTTAGCTTTTATGTTTTTTATTTACATATTCAAAACTTACTTCAATTTTGTTTATTTATTGAAAATTTTTAATTTCCTTTTTTTTTCTTTTTACTTACCTATACATTTTCTATTTCCTTATTTTATGTATTGGCTTTCTTGTCTTTTATCAATTTATGCTATACATTTAACTTAGGATGTGAATAAATATATTTAGACGAGCATTAGAGTTGATTTAACTTCTATTTGACTACAATTCAATTAATTTGAAATGTTATAATTTTTACGGAAAAATCATTTAAAATTTTTTAATACAAATTGATTTATTTTATTTTATTTTTTAATTGCTCCTATGCACAACACGAACGCTAGTTTATTAAATGATAGAGCATTTTATATATGTGTATCGTGGCTGTATATTCCATGTCAGAGACACCAACTTTCGAGTTCAAATGATCAAATACGCACTCTGTCTCGTGGCTCAATTTCTTCAGCCTTTGTTTATGACGTTATCAAATTGAAACGAATATTCAGATCGTCATATCTAAACCCCACTGCTAAGTGAAAAATGTTCAGATGTTCCTTGGAAATTGAGACAGTGTGTTTTTGGGTGTGTGAGGGGCCGAGGAAATAGGAAAGAGGAGTAGGTATTCCGTGAGTCCCAGCAACTTCAAAATGTGTGCGGGGATTTTAGTCGAATAGGTCCCATAATACAGAGGTACTTATCGATTTGGTATTAGTTTTTCGAAAATATCTAAAATAGTCCTACTGAACAATATTCTATTTCCAAACTAATCCCAACGTTAGAAAACTAGCGAGAATGACATGTGCAAGTCACGGGCATATGTCATTTCTGTTAGTTTTCAACAATAGGACTAGTTTGGAGATAGGGTGTTATCCAGTGGGATTAATTTGAGTATTTTAAAAAAATTGGGACCAAATTGAGTGTTTTGGGATTGATTTGACAATAATGTCTTGCCATTGCATTTTTATATTTAGGGACCATACACTAGACTGGTAGGCTATATTTGACATTTAACGAGATAGGATTTTTGCACGAAATACATATCCCATGTATTGAGTGCTGAAGATATTTGGCATGCAAGAGAATTAATTATACGTGGGACTGAGACGACTCCTGCAACCACATCAGCGATGATTAGTGAGTATGGATGTATCCGCTTTTCAAGATATGAGTAGTAGTCATGTGTTAGGTGAATTTTTGGGGTTGGTTCTAAGTGGAGTCATTAAGGATTTGTAAACCCTTGTGGACAGAACCCTCGAGGGCACCTTTTAGGGTGAACCTCGAAGAGTCTCGAGAAATTTATTCGTTGGTTATGGGCCCTCAAAGCTTTGTCCTAGATTTTTGGTTTTTTTAAATTTAAAAGTACATTTCTTTATTTATAGGGTTTATTACAGGGACCTCCCCTAGAGAATAGTGAAATTACATATTGCACTCCTCCTCCTTCTGAAATTACCAAAACCCCCAATCTAAGTTATACACAGTTTATATGTGTTAGTTTTTTGGATAGAAATTGCTAACACGAGCGAAAAATCTAAATGACTATACCCTCCTACCATGTCCTCTTGTTGTATCTTTTATGCCCACGTGTGTAACCTTAACTGAAATTGGAAGCGATTTCCATCCAAAACCATTTGTTAACTTAGAGGGAAAGTTCTCGTAAATCAGAGAGAAAAAGGGGTTTAGTTTGTACTTTCACTAATTTCCAAGGGAGGTCCCGGTAATTTCTTTCTGCTACTTAGCATGAATTTTTTGACCGGGTGCACCCGTGTACGTACCGGAATGAGAATTGGTTTTTGCGCTTCAACTTCAGTCAGGACCCGTATAACGAATTAGATTATTGGATAAACAAGATTGGAGTTGGACTTTTTACAGACTCCACAAGGAGCCTCCATCAGTATCAAGAGTGGACTTCCCCTTTTCTCATCTAGAGGCAAAGATGCATATTAAGATTGTTGCAATGATATCCAAGTTCAAGGACACCTAGTTTTTCTGTTGTTTGGTTATTAGAAGATTTGCTGTTAAGTTGCCATATCCTTGTGCTTGGAAAAATTTGGGGTAGGATAGCTTAGGATTAGTTTGAAAGAATGGAGAAACAATATGTAATTCAAGAAAGACATTCTCAACTGAATCTCAATGGGAAAATTCTTTATGGATCGGCTTTGGATCGCACATATGCACGCACCCAGTGCCATATATTTAAATATCTTATCAAATAAAATAGGGATAAAAACACATGAACCCCCAAACTATGGTGTTTTTACATATTGCCATACGAATTTTTAGAAGTTGCGCTTTATCATCTGAATTTTATATTTTCATGTACAAACCCCTTCGGTCATTTTTTTTGGCAATAAGCGACCTCTCGCATAAGGCACATGTCCTATTTCCGTTCACGTTTATTGCTAGAAAATGACTGTAGGGGGTTAAGTGTGAAAAATGTAAAGCTCATATGATAAAGTGAAACTCGTAAAAATTTGTATGACAATATGTAAAAAGCACAATAATTAAAGGATTAAGTATTTTTATCCCAATAAAACAAATATAGAATAAATTACAGTTAGTAGGTGCATGTGTGAATCCAGCACTCGTAGCATAACAGATTTTCTAGACCTGATAGTGCATATAAGGGCTTAATGCATTTGCCTTTCTCAATTAGGTGCAGACCTTTAACATATTGATATGTCGACATGCATCTACTATGAATAAATTTATTCAATTCAAATTCAACTTCAAACTATGTTTGATTTCAACTATCTTATTTTGAATTTTGATTAAAATTAATTTCACTTGGGTAAAAATGAATTATATACTTTTTCAGAATTAAATTTAAAAGGAAAGTCAGTATTTTAAGAGTGGTAATATAAAAATTTAATGGATTATTCGAATGTGTGCACAAAGTGACCTTAGCATATGGCTTCAAGATGGGAAAATATCACTTTCGTCGCACAATTTAAGGCGTTTCTCATTTTCAGTTCCGTAATTTATCGGCTCACCAAATTTAGGCCACTTTTCTACAAAAATTGTGAGATTTCGTCTACCCCCTTAATTGTTTTTAGAGAATTGATGAAAATAGCATCTGTTGGTCATGTACGCCGTTAATTTGCTGATGTGAAGGGATAATCTAATAGGAAAATGTCACTTTTGGTCCCATAATATAGTTCACTTTTCACCTTAAGTCGCATGATCTACGGGCATACCAATTTTCACTCTGACCCATTACAATAAAATTGACGTGCTTGTAAATTATGAGATTTACCCTCCGTTTGGTTCTAGGATTTTGGTAAGGAAAATAGAATAATTTTTTTTTTTCTTTGCTTCAAATGATAGTATTCTATGTTTTCATTTTTGATCTTTTCCATTTTCCTTCCACTTTTCCTCACCAAAATCCTTGTTCCAAACATAGCATTAAAGTGAAAAAATGAATTATACCATACCACCAAAAATGACAATTTTCACATAAATTTTGCCTCCACAGAAACAGATTAATTATGAACATAATTTTGGAATATTATGGAAGGAACAAGACAGTTTTCTTTTCTCTTTTTCTTTTTTATTAATGGCCTGAATTTGATGAGCCCGTGAAAAAGGGGCTAAAGAAGGAGAACATTCTATACTATTGGACCAAAAGTGATATCCCCTCCCTTAGGATTTATGAATTGTTAGATATAGATAAGATTATTTGGGATATGTAAATACTAAAATACATTAATGCTGAACTTATATTATATCTATCGGGTTGGATTATTTTTCTAGGCCTATATCATTATAAAAAAAAATTATATTTAATTAAGATGTAATTGTCTATTTAAATATATCATAAAGAGCAAGAGGGTGTTTGGCTAAACTTATTTTTTAAAAGCTTGTATGTTGTTAGAGCTTATAAGATATTTTTACAACTTATAAGCTCCCAAATCTTATTTTAAAATAAATTGTGAAATTATTTGGATAAATAAAATCTAATCTTACAAGATGTTTTAAGAACTTACAAGTTATTGGTGTGTTTGGTAAAGTTAAAAGCTTGTATGATATTTGTAAATATAATAATGATGCAAAATAATATATGAAATTAATTTCATGTAAATAAATATCTTTTAAAACTGTAGAAGTGTAATATTGAAAACAATTAAGTATCGTTATGTCATTAGCTTATAAGCTCTTTACAAATAAATTAGGAGACTGTACTGTAAAAAGAAAAAAGTTTATATAAACTCCAAACATCTTATTTTTATAACTTGTAAACTTCTTTACCAAAAATATTACCCAACACTTTTAAAGAGATTATAAGCTCTCAAATAGCTTATAAAATGTTTTTAGGAACTCATAAACTTACCCACACACTCTCTAAATATGTGCTACCGACTCAACCTCAAACAAGATTCTATAATCTTCTGACCAAAAAGGAGAAAAAAAAAAACAAAAAAAATAGCAAACAAACAAGATTCTATAATCTGCATCATAAAATAACTTAACAGGGTACATGATTCATGGTACCAAATCAAGAAGGCAAAGGTTTAGCCCTAAAGGAGAAAAGCAAATGCACCAAACCCTTTTATACAATCAAAATCTCAAATCCACATAATAAGAGCGTCCATCTTGAATAACATTACAAATTATTTTCCCCATTCTTTACAACAAATCCTAAAGTTATTCGACCCCAAATTTTGCCCAGCCAAAAAATATAGCAACTTAGAGTTAAAAGAAAGATCTTGTGATAGCCAAAGAACAAGAAGAAAACTAGGTGTGCTTGAACTTGGAGATCATTGCAACAAGCTTATCTAGAAATTTATATGCATCTTTCTCTCCAGATGAGAAAGGGGAAGTCCATTCTTGATATTGATGGAGGCTCCCGGTGAAGTCCGTAAATAGTCCATCGACTCCAACCTTATTTATCCAATAATCGTATTCGTTGTACGGGTCCTGACTGAAGTTGAAGTGCAAAAACTGATTCTCGTTCCGGAAGGTGTACGGGTGCACCTGGACCAAAAATGTCATGCTATGTTACGATTTAAATAAGGATAACTTATTTTAAGGTAATAGAATTGAACGTGTGCGATATTTAACTGGGATAGTTGCACTTACACTACCCTGAGGTTTGGTGCAAATACACTTAACCCCCTTGAGGTTTGCATAATTATACAAACAAACCCCTTGCTATAGATTTTTAAGAGAGCTCGAACTGTAAGATGAAAGTTGACGGCAGGTGATCTCTGTATTTATGCAAAAAATCAGGGTGTCTAACTGTAAGAACAAACCCGACAGCAAGGATGACTTTTAGTCATGCAAAACTCAGGGGGGTCAAATTGTACTCACACCAAACCCAAGGGAAGTATGTGTAATTATCCCATTTTATTATAAGAATAGCTTATAATGGGGGTGCAAAATAGCCATATCTAATGATACAAAGTAGGGAGGAATGCTATGTTGTTGATTTCATAATGTGAAACAAATTACATAGTAAACAGCCTGCAAATTTATTGAACCTAATTTTGCTAATTATAAGGGATTATAACTTATTTTCTTAAACATGAAAGAAAAAAGAATTGTTACCTGAAGGTTACAGGCATGCGCTCTGGCTACAAGATCAGTTGGCGTTTGCAGATAATTATTGGATACAGTAATAATTGTATCCTTCCATGGTCCAATTCCCACAACATAGTCTTTGATGTAGTCTAGGTACTTGTCTGAAGTGATCTCGTAATATGACTGATGCACAAAGGCGTCCATGTTCAATCCGTTATGAGTTAGGACGAGAATTTATATAAATAACCAGAGCACAAACACAGCTGTTTAGGCCTTGAAAAAGATTTGTTCATTAATTTCAAGATCATCATGGATTTATCAAGAAAATGTTGGTCTTATTCAAGGATGAGAGATGGAAAAATACACGTTTGTCCAAAATTCAAGACTCCTATTTTTTTTCTGGGATCTCTGAAATTCCTAAAATGAAAGCTTTTGATTTTTCAAAGTTACCACTGTTTAAACCAATAATTAATACACCACTAACTCTCAACCACTATTTGTTGGGGCAATAGTGCAAATATACATAACCTTCTTTTCATTTATAACTCTCATCTTAAACTAGATGCCAAGTCAGGAGAAGAACAAAGAGAAAATTATTAACCTGATTTGTATCTTGAGTTGGCATCGTGACATCATCGATTAGAAAAATCTTGGGAAGGTCGGTTAGTTTCGATACATAGACGAGAGATGTTGGGGCAAATGACTGAATAAAAACAGGTTGTTTCAACCATTGCTTTGACAAATAAGAACCTCCATATCCATACTTCTTGAGTGTCTCGACAAATTTATCCTCAAATTTCTTACCACCTGGCCATTTTACCTGTCGGAAAAAAAAGGAAGGTTGAATGTATTTTTCTATGATAAATCAATCTCAAAAAAGAGAAAAAATAAAAGGTTCTTTTGGGATAATTATGCATGCATCCTCTGAAGTTTGATGTATTTACATTTAACGCAATAAGTTTCGATTATTATAGCTTCCACGGGTAATCAATTTTTGAGGTGGTCTAGCTGTAAGATGAAAGTTGATGGCAAGGGTGGTTTTATTGTCATGCAAACGTAGGAGGGGTCTAATTTCAATACAAAAGTTGATGTTAGGGGTTTTGCAGTCATACAAAGGTTGTGTTTGGATTGATAAATTCATATTGCAATGGATTTCAAATCCTTTTAAGTCCTGTTTTGAGCTACTTTTTGAGTCATTATGATGGATTTCAAATCCATCAAATTTGAAGTCGTTTGAAATCATTCCCGTCAAATCCAAATCCCTCAATCCAAATAAAGCATAAGTGAATTTACACCAAACATCAGGGGGATATAGGTGTAATTATCCCTATTCTTGTTGATGAGAGTATCAAGAAGAGCATAAGGAAACTCACATGTTGATTGATGAATACGGGATTCTTCATCTCCGGATATATTCCAACAACTCTTGGTGCATCCAGCGCAATTGAAATGAATTCGTCAAACGTGATAATAGAAAACTTTCCTGCATAGTAAATAGAAAGTTCAAGGTTTTGAAACATTGCGTGCCAAGCTTGTCTTAATGTGCTAATTCAGTTCATAACAAGAATGAAGTTTACTGTTCTACATTTGTCAAGATGGCAGAAGTCGAAGAAACAACAACGAGTATGTTTCAAAATACAGATACAGGAAGTAAAAACAAATGAATAAATAACTCATAATTGAAGTTTTTGGCCATTTAGGTAACTATGTCCATGAGAGAACGAATAAGACCCAACCACTAACCATTGTACTGCTGATCCCGGAATGCGTATCTCTGCTTCACTCGCAATGTCTTTAACTCTTCTAGTGTGAAGTCAACTGCATGCCGTAACAGTTGATATCAATAGTTCCAACAATTTTAATATTCAACTGATAAATGAACAATTTAGAGGAGGACTGCCCGTTTAGTTTCAGCAGCAGTAATTATCTTAAGGTATGATTCAATTACTTCAAGACCATCCAGTTAAGTAAAATATCATAACAAGAAAGCTAATAGTGGCAAGATGAGACAATTCTAAGTTCTCAACCATAATTTTCACAATTACTATCAGTTGCCTCAGTATTTTTACCTATGAAATAGCCAGTCATGTTGACTCCTTGAACCTCATAGGTCCTCTTTCGGCTGGCAAACTCCTTGTGATTGGCTATATCAGTAGTATCATCAAGGGTTACGTCATGAAAGCATATAAGAGCACCGTCTTTGGAGGCTAAAATATCTGACTCTATGAAATCAGCACCTTCTTCAATAGCTCTCTGCAAAATTCATATTTCACATTTAGAATGATTAAGACGCTACTTTAAAGACATCGACAAGTTCAACATGCATTAACAGCTGAACCAGGATGTCAAGAATGTTGCACTAAGTTAATTTTCATAAAGTGTGCGATGTAATATAATGTTAATGAAGATATAGCATTTGATAACAATAAGCAAAGACATAGCCAGAGAAGAAAAAAACAATGTACATGGGCGAAATTAAAATTTTTACAAATTATTAGTCTGGAGTGTTAAAAGTTTTCAAGAGGCGACTAGCCCTGCCAAACCACCACCACCACCCCGCCCCCCCCCACCCCACCCCGCCCAAACCCAAAAAAAAAAAAAACATAAAAAAAAATCCTGGTTGGCTCCATCCCAGAAATGAGAGCCAAGAAATTTGTATATAGCATAGAATAGTGTACCATGTATGCACCAGAGGTTTCTTCAGGAATTTCTCCATTTGAACCACGATGAGCAATGTTAAACGGGCGAAACGTTTGGAGCGGTTGTTTGTTTCTATCGTTTCTCCTGCTGGGGAGTGGGTAAAGAGCTCTTCCATAGCACCCAACAACTAGTAGCAGAAAAACAAAAGGAACAAATCCTGCAAAGCATTAACAAACAAATAACACAAACTGAGCATTGTGAATGAATATGAGGAGCCAATATTTTCTTTTTTCTACGGAGAAGTAAATTATGGAATGTGATTATGATGTATGAACGTTTTGTACATCAACTAATACTGCAAGCTTATAAATAGCATTCTCAAGAATTAAACTATGTGAGCAGATGGCCAGGCAGGATTTTCAATAAGAAATTACCACCACATGAAAACCTTGTTAAATTGAGGTTGAACACAAAAATCCTTTAACTATATCATCTTAGGGGAAAAATATTATTTGCACATTTTATCACAGCCAATGTCTAGCTAAACCACAAGCTTAGCACCTGTTTTCTGAGTCTGCTCTGCCACAGATATAAATAGCACTAGAAGGCTAAGAAATGGCCAAAAGCAACCCTTATAACTACACAACATTCAAAAATCCTTCATCCTCAACATGACTTGTTTTTAGTATAAGGATTACAGTAACTTTTTGAGCTTTCATCCCTTAGTTATGAAGCAATTTGCTTTTCTAAGGAGCAGCCTATCATGTTGCCTGGGATTTAAAGATAACATCAAAGAACCATAAAATCCGTGTAAAACCCACAAAGCCGCTAAATCCTAATCCTTACGAAAAACATCACAGAAACACA
The DNA here is from genome assembly GCA_026212405.1 of Petrea volubilis. Lineage (NCBI taxonomy): Eukaryota > Viridiplantae > Streptophyta > Magnoliopsida > Lamiales > Verbenaceae > Petrea > Petrea volubilis. The sequence continues at coordinate 18,276,673 of CM047871.1, read as the reverse complement.
AATCAAAACACACACACACACACACACAAAAAAAAAAAACAAACTGCATCACTAGCAATGCTTAAAGAAACGCACACACACCCGCACACGAAATAAGCCCATAAGCACGCATTTGTGAAATATGCACATATCTCTCTGTAAGAATCGCTAACTGATGAATAGAAACATTTCAAGAAAGTTTGAATTTGTTAGGACTCACGGTATGAAGCCATTGGTGCCGATCTTTCTTCGGCGCCCTTTTTCTTGATGGGTTCTTTGGTGCCCTTACACACACCAAAAATCCCAGTCCCAAATTCCTATGAACATCTGATGATCATTATTAATAGCTAAACATCATTAAGACAAATATTAATAAATATTTGATTCTTAGCCGTGGATTTACATATGATAGATCCGGATATTCGTTTTATGTCTGACAACTATTAGAAGGACATGGGATGGGCTATTAACCACATGATGCGTGAAGAAGCAGCGTCGATTTCAAGAATTTGGAAGGATTTAAAGGGTCAAGATTTGGTTTTGGCCTTTGGGTATGCTGTGATTTGGTTTGACTCTGGTGTTCGACACATGGATAATAGAGCTAGGAGAAACGTGTCATTATATTAGCGGATGGTTAAACTCAAATGAGGAAAATTAAAAAATTACTCATCCGGGGATGGCAATTTTTGACACACGATAATACAACACGATCCAACATGATATTATTAAATTTGGGTTTGAAGTCATTGGGTTGGATTGATAATGGGCGACACAATAAAAAACATGAAAAATTTAGATTGATTAAGGTTTGGTTGGTTGTGGATGACATGATAATTTTTAAATTATATTTGAATTGAGACCTATTGAATTTGATGTTCATTGAGTTGAGTTTGAATTAATCAATTTTCAAATATAAATCAACCAACACTATAGTCACCCAACATGAAACAATTGTCACCCCTGTACCCACCCAGATTTTAACACTGTCCTTTGAGGTATTTGAGATCCTTGAAGTTATGGTGGATGGCTAAGGGATATAAATGAATGATTTAAATGTCTTATCTTTAAAGAAAAAAAGTTGAGCTCAAAAAATATTAGAGGAACTTTGCAGTCAATGGGAAGCAACAAGGCAGTTCTTATTGGCATTACTATAGCGGGATTTCAAAAAGATGGGACCCCTTTTGCCTTGTTATATGACAAATTAGAAAAATTAAATTCAAATTTAAGTTAGAAACTAATATATATATATATATATATATATATGTAGTTTTCTTACTATTTAAATAATATGAATATTAACCATCAATATGTATATATAACAAATTTGTCAATATGTTATATGACAAATTTGGAAAATTAAATTCAAATTTAAGTTAGAAACTAATATATATATATATATATGTAGTTTTCTTACTATTTAAATAATATGAATATTAACCATCAATATGTATATATATAAGTGATGCGGTCGTTTTCTGGTTTGACCACGTGGCGGAGTCTGACACGCTCCGAATGATAATGCTGGTGGCTCACCTGTCAACGAGGGAGGAACGCACGTGAGACTAACCGATTTTGCTCCGGCGTAGGCTTTCCGACTCTCAAGTCAGTTGTACAGTATTTGGAGAAGATGATGAACAGTAAATGAGAAGTACTTTTGCTTATCAAGAATGAATGTAAAGTGAATAGTTCTTATATCTTCTTACCCTTGGATGGAGAGCCAGTTTGATATATATATGAGAGCGAGGCATCCGAATGTGACATGGTTGGTGTGAGTGAGTCAACTTTACTGACATGAGCCTGTATAGGCGTGTGCTTTTTGTCCCCTTTTGAACTCCCGTTGGTGGCAGCTCTCACGTCTCATTAATAGGGGGCCTTTATTGGCATTTAACGTGTATCTTTGGCATTTATGACCAAGGATTGTATTTATGATTGGGCATTTAATGCGAAGGAGACTGATGGGATGGACCCATGTGCCACTAAGGCGTGTTAGGTGGTAGCAGGTGAGATCTGCCGTTAGTTGCCGGTTGGATTTTTCCCCGTAGGTCGCTGAGCTGGGTGGCGGCTAAGTATAAGGCAGCATCCTCGATACAAACATGTTTGAGGACCCCTTAAGCCATTAAACCTCTCGCGCCCTCGGGTAAGATTGGGGTTTAACTCCTTCGTGCAAAATGCGCTGAGACTCGTTTCATGGGATGGATGTCCTCGAGGGCCGTGGTTTATCTCGAGGGTCCCTGCGCAGCGTACTTGGGCGCATTATCGCAATCCCTGGGTCAGTTAGGCTTAAAACCTCATTCGAGGACAGCCCAAATCTCTCGAGGGCTTCAACACTACACACTTGGATTGATTAGGGTAGTTTTTGCTGACGTGGCAGGCAGGAGGTGGCACCTGTATCATCATTAGTCCCCCCACTCTTGATTTTGACAAGGATGTCAGCTTCAAGAGTGACTTATCCTCTGGGGTGCCAGGTGCCCTTTTGAATTTTAAATTTGAAATGCTAGTTGGGCACGAAAAGTTGCACCTTTCCACCTCTAACGGCCCACGCGCCTGTTCGGGAGACGTGGCACGCCCCCTCCACTAATTTTTGGCGGCGAAGTGTCATGATGGCAAGAGGCGTGTCCCCTGCCATAATTACTGTAGGCTTTACGACCGTAGTGGCCAAGGCGTCATAATGGCTAGTGGCGTCCCCTATACCCTTTATAAATAGATGAGGGTTTCTTCCCAAGGATGATTTTTCCTTTCACGTTTACCCAGTGCATTCCTACAAGAGTTGGAGACCAGGCTTTCAAAGAATGCCGTTGCCGTCGCTCACAGTCGAGTTCGTTCTTCCCAAATGAACTTCTTTTTCTCTTTCTCTTTCTCTTTCTCTTTCTTAGCAAATCCCAAACTCAAAAACCCTAGCCATCATGGGCCCAAAAAGAAAGATTTTGGATGACTCGAATCCAATGCCTAAGGACTTGGCGGCGGAGGGAGAGGTTCACCTTCCCTCCCAGCCGATTTCAGGCACTGGGGCGAGCCGTGACATAGAGACCGTCGGAGCGACCTAGGCCAGGGCGTCGCAAAGCGAAGGTCTCAGAGGGGAGGCGTCAGGTAATGCACCGGACAGGGCTTGCCTTACACAGAAGAAGAAGTCCCAGGGACCCACCGGGGGGGATGCCGGGCCCAGCGGGTCCCTCGTCAAGAGCCCAAAACCACGAGGTGGAGGAATGGGCAAATTTCAGACATCTTGGCTCCCCCGAGATATTCCTATCAACATTACGCTGGCGAAGATAGAGAGAATCCGGGAGGAGTTTGGGGTTCAGTTCCCCATCCATATGCCTAGCTCCGGGGAGAATATGGTGGAACCTCATGAAGGGTGCACTGCTTTCAACCTTCACCACTTTGAGGCGGGGTTGCCCCCTACCCCTTTCCCTCGAAATCCTAAGGCTTTTGGAGTTCGCCGGCGTGTGCCCTAGCCAACTGGTGCCTGACTCAATCATGATCATCGTTGCTTTCGTGGTGATCATGAAATGCCTCAAGGAGAAAGCCAGCCCAGCCAATTTTCTGGATTTTTTCCGTTCGAACGAGTCGGTCAGGTCCGAGGATGAGCCCGGGTTCCTATATCTGTCTGCCCGTTTAGCTTCCTCGAAGGTACTAGATGGGTTTAAGTCTTCCCACATATCAGGATGGAAGAGAAAGTTTGTATTTGTAGAAGATCAAGGGCAATTGGGAATGCCCTTGAACTGGCGCCAACCTCCGGTCCTTAACCGCAATTTCAACCACGAGGAGCCTAGTTTCAACGAGGGGAGGGTTGCAGATTTTGTCAAGATAGGAAGGATGTGCGCTCTCTTCCTGACCTTGAAAGAAATCCTTCGGGCCTACCGCCTCTCAAGTGCCTCAAGCGATCCCAACCCAAGCGAGCGCCCCTGTACGAGGCACTATATTCTTGCAAAGAGTGACCCTGGGGCCTAAGATACTTCCCCCTTTTTGTCTTCTCTCTCTTCTTTTTTCTATGTTATTTTTTTTGAAACATCCCGGTGCTTATTAACTTGCCTCCTCTTCCCTGTGCAGGTCTCACCATCTTAATGGATGCACGCAGAGCTTTGCTGGCTAAGCTCGATAGGCAAAAGCGTCAGACCCAACCCCCTCGACCCAAAGTTTCTGCCTACCACAAGGCGGTAACCCGAAAAACACAGTGGTCGAGGAGAGACCCTGGCGCGTGGGGGAAGGATCGAGCCAGAGGGCTGAGACTCTCGTGTCAAAACTAGAGCAGAAGAGGAGGCTCCTCGAACTGAGAATGCCAGAGTAACCATGGCCGAGGAAACTGTGAAAGTCCCAAGGGGGGCTGAGGGGGGTCACGAACCCTCAGATCAAGGTGCCACCACCCCAACTCCATCTTCCGCTTCGCTGAGGGCCCTCCAAACCGCAGGAGAGTTTGTGCAGGACAACTTGCAGACCGAGGCGTCACCTTCGCCTTGCGGAGAAGTCCCATCTGGCAGTCCCCCTACTGCGGCTTATAAGGAGGCATCGACAAAGCAACTAAGTCCCCGGCCTGAGGGAGTCGCCCCTCAAAGAGCTATGCCGGGGGTGTCCATCCGTGAGGGTGGTACCGAGGGCTCTCGCAAGAGGGCTGTAGAAGAAGAGGCCTTGAAGGGGGCCAAAAAATAAAGAACCGACCCCACAGGAAAGGGGAAGCGAGTAGCCAGCCCCGAGCCCTCGGACTCTGATGACGAGGAAGAGCTCCTCAAGTGCGTAGAAGTGGGGCCCAATAATAGGGATGGGGGCCAACGAGACCAACACTATAATAAACACGGTTATCCTCCAAGGTCTCCAAATACAGGCTGATCAGCGGGTGCTCCTAAAGTGCTCCATTACGGAGCTCGAGACGAATCTCGCCAAAACCCTGATTGGGGTAAGGGTGCTTCATTTTTATTTTTTGCTGTTCTATTACATAAATATTTTTGTTTAAACGCTCTCCCAGTGATATTGGGTAGGTCATCGTCCCACTCTCCCACCCCTTCCTTCGGCGTGCTAGCATTTTCCGCCGGGGGAAAAATAAGTATAAGAGGATGTTCCAGGAGGAGCGGAAGAAAAGGCATCAAGTGCCCGCCGACTTAGAGAAACGCCTCGAGGAAACCTAGGTCCTCGCTGGGGAGCTGGCCTCGACTAATGATACTCTCCGAGGCTAACTTCAGGAGAGCAAAGAGCTTCTCGAGTCTACTAGGACTCGCATTTCTAAGCTCGAAAAGAAGTGCGAGGATTGGATGGCAAGGTGAAGAGGACCGCTAAGGCTTGGGAGGATACGTGGAACTATACGAGGAGATGACTCTCGATCGCGACTTCGCTAAGGAATGCCTTGAGGTGGTAAACCATAAAAGAGCCGAGGCGGAAGGAAAGGCCTTCCAGAACTACGACAAAGGCGTCAAGGTAGGGCTCCAAAGGGCTGAGTGGACTTTCCCCGGGCAAGGAGTTTTCGGGGGAACGAATTTAACTTCGTCTTCCACCACCTCGATATTCCTCCTCACGAGAGTGCACAAGGAGAGTCCTCAGGCGAAGAAGACCTTCCACTCCCATCTGCGCCGACTCTCGAGTCTTGGAAGGATCAGATGGCTTGGCCAAGTTCCCCTTGCAACTCGGAAGGAGCCAATGGCGATGGCGAAGATGTGGAGGCCTTCGGTGGCACCAGGGGTCAGGGCGGAGGCCAGGATGAAGAGCCTGTCGAAGTTAGCGACTAGGCAAGGCTCTATTCACTGTAACCCTCGAACCCCTATAACCCCTTATGTAAATATGACGCCTTCGGGCTTTATTAATGAAGTTTATTCATTTCACAACATTTCCTGATTCATGAAGCATGTTATTAGTTTTTCTAAGTTATGATCTCGAAACGAAAAGAATTCTCTCGATCCATCGAGCACAATCAACTTAGTGTGAAGGAACTCTGGGAGAAGGGGGGTACGAAGTGAATTAATGGTACGAAGTGAATTAATGGTCGTGCGAGAGTAATTTAAACGATAACAAGAGGAAAATTTACATAAATATTCTTCGCATATTGAAATTTTACAACATACTTTCGCACAATGTACCCTCCTCTCGAAACAAAGGTGTCCTCGACACATTTTTCACTTAATCTGCATAGTAATTAAACAAGAAGGGAACAACAAATTTATCTTATTTTAAACATAAAAATTTCTGAGATTTGAAGCGTTCCATGGTTGAGACAGCTCTCTTCCGTCCACACCCTCGAGCCGGTATGCGTTGTTCTTCGAGACCTTTACAACTTTGTAGGGTCCCTCCCAGTTCGGATCCAACTTTCCCACATGCTTGGATACTTCAACCTTCTTGAGGACCAGGTCTCCAAGCTGGAAGTTCTTGGGGTGTATGACGCCTTTATTATAAACTCAGGCTATGGAGGCTCGGTACTTTTACAACCTCGACCAGGCTTCCTTTCTCTCCTCGAGCAGGTTCAACTCCATGGCTCGGTTTTCATCGTTTCTAGCCTTGTTGAAATGCGCTACTCTGGCCATACTGTGCAATATCTGGGCTGGGATCACCGCCTCGGATCCGTATACTAGGGCATATGGGGAGTCTGCGGTTGCCGTTCGAGGGGTTGTGCGATAGGCCCATAAAACCCCAGGCAATTCGTCTACCCATTCTCCTTTGAGAGCGCCCAATGAAGTCTTCAAATTTTGCAGAATAATGCGGTTAGTGACCTCGACTTGACCGTTCGCTTGAGGGTTTCCTACCGATGTGAATCGTTGTTCGATTCTGTGACTTTGGCACCACTCGATCATGGCTCGACTCTGGAATTCAGTGCCATTGTTTGAGATCAATATTTGAGGGACCCCGAATCGGTAGATAATATTCTTCCATATGAAGGATCAAATCGAGGCATCGGTAATCTTGGGGATTGCCTCAACTTCGACCCATTTGGTAAAATATTCTACTACCACTATGGAGAACTTTCTTTGACCCTTGCCAATGGGAAAAGGTCCTACCACATCGATTCCCCATTGATCAAAGGGCCATGAAATTTCGACATTCACCATTTCTGCAGCTGGCTTGTGAGGGAGGTTAGCATAAAACTGACATTTTGGGCACTTTTGTGCATATTCGTATGCATCCTCCAAAATCGTGGGCCAGTAGAAACCACTTCTCATTATCTTCTTGGGCAAGGATCTTCCCCCCGCATGATTCCCACAACTCCCTTCGTGGACCAATTGCAATACCTCTCTCGCCTCCGAGGTGAAGACACATCTAAGTGGGGGCTCGAGGAAAGACTTTCGGAATAACCTCCCTTCGATATCTAAAGTATACCTCGTGCATTGTCTCCTTAGCCTTCGTACCAGCTTTTGCTCGGTTGGACCCTCGCCCCCCCTAAAAAAGGTATGGATTTCATCCTACCAACTGGGCTTAAGGGGTTGAACAGGGAGAATGCTGGTTGATTTCTCTTGAATTGAGGGGCAATTGAGGATCTTAAAATTGACCACTTGGTCTCTGGTACCTTTGAGAGTGCTCGTGAATTTTGATAGTGAGTCCACGCGCTCATTCTCCTCCCTCGGTATTTATTCTAGATTGAAAGATTTGAAACTATCCTTCAGTTTGGTTACGTGCTCAAGGTACTTCGTCATCGTGGTATCTCTTGCTTCGTACGTTCCACCGATTTGGTTGGATACTAGCTGTGAATCAATAAAGGCCCTGATATGGGAAATCCCTTCTCTGATGGCCAGTTCAAGGCCAGCGATAAGGGCTTCATATTCGGCTTCATTGTTGGTGACGGGGAAGTTGAGTTTGACGGCGAAAACCACCACATCACCTTCTGAACTTTGCAAGGAAATCCCGACTCCCCCCCCTTAGGTGATGGAGGAGCCGTCGACATATAGTACCCATGGGCCGGTGGTGGGTAGGTTTTTTTCTTCCAGTAGCCCAACTCTCTTGAGGAGGAAGTCGGCCAGCACTTGGGCCTGGATAGCAGTTCGTGGTTGGTACGAGATATCGAACTCTCCCAACTCTATAGCCCATTTAATCAGCCTGCCCAATGTCTTAGGCTTTGAAATGACTTGTCGGAGGGGCTGGTCCATGAGTACTACCATCGAATGTGACTGAAAATACTATCTTAATTTTCTCGCGGAATGAACCAAAGCTAAAGCAAACTTTTCTATCTCCAGATAGTTCCTTTTCGCCCCTTGTAGCATCTTGCTAAGATAGTAAACAAGGAGGTGTTTCCGTTCCCTTACTACTACGATTACGGAGCTAACTGCCTCTGGGGATACCTCAAGGTATAAGTATAATTTCTCTCCTGGATTGGGTTTGGCCAGAAGCGGCGGAGTAGCCAAATACTCCTTTAGCTCCCGCAGAGCCTGCTCACACTCAGGAGTCCATCTAAATTCAGGAACCTTCTTTAGCTTCTTGAAGAAAGGCAGATTCCTATATGCCGATCGAGAGATGAACCTATTAAGAAATACGACCTGGCTGCAGAGCCTCTGAATGTCCTTCACTAATTTGGGAGTCCCAATCTTTTGTAGTGCCTCAATTTTTTCAGGGTTAGCCTCGATTCCTCTCTTGCTAACCATGTAACCCAAAAATTTCCCCCCTCGAACTCCGAACGTGCATTTCGAGGGGTTGAGCTTGAGGCCAAACTCTCTGAGCACCCGAAAGACTTCTTTCAAATGTTCGAGGTAGTCTTTCTCCTCGGTGCTTTTGACGATCATATCGTCCACATACACTTCAACAATGTGCCCGATCAACTCTTTAAAAATGAGGTTTACTAACCTTTGGTAAGTCACCCCTGCGTTCTTAAGTCCGAAGGGCATAAACAGAAAGCAGTACACTCCCATCTCTACCATGAATGAGGTTTTGGGCTGGTCCTCCGGGGCCATTGAAATTTGATAGTATCCTTGATAAGCATCCATCATACTCATCATTTCACAACCCGCAGTGGAGTCCACAAGCTAGTCGATTCGAGGGAGCGGGTAGGGATCCTTTGGGCACGCCGTATTGAGGTCTTTAAAATCGTTGCACATTCTCCATTTGTCCTGCCCCTTCAGGACCACTACCATATTGCACAACCATTCGGGGAAGTGTATCGGCATGATGTATCCAGCTTCTAGTAACTTATTCACTTCTCCCTCTATAATTTTATTTCTCTTAGTCCCGAAGACTCTCTTCTTTTGCTTGACAAGCTTGAAAGTCGGATCGATATTTAATCGATGCATGATAACCTCGGGGCTAATCCCGGGGAAATCTGAGGGGCTGCCATGCAAATACGTCCTTGTTCTCTCGAAGGAATTGTATGAGCATCACTTTCTTAGCCTTGTTGAGTTGTATCCTAATCTTGGTAGTCTTCTTGGGGTTCTCCGGTTCTAGCTCGATAGCCTTAGACTCTCCAGTGGGCTCGATCCTACTGTCCTCAAGTTTTCTATTTTTTGAGGACGTCCCTACTGGTCCTTCAGAATCACTATCAGAGCCTCCTTCGGGGGACTTCCTCTTCTTAGACCTAGGTTTCATTCCCAACGACACCGAGTAACAAGTCTATGCATTAACGATGTCGCATTGGACCTGCCCATCTCAGGTTCAATGGGGAATTTCATCATAAGATGGTACATTGACACTACCGCCCTAGATGCATTGAGCGCCGGACAACCCAAAATCATGTTGTAGGCAAACGGGGCATCCTCCACCAGGTAATTCAGCATTAAAGTCCTTCGGGTTAGCTCTAGACCAAGGGATGTTGGCAACTTGATCCGTCCAAGGGGGTGATTTGGGACCCCTCGAAGCCTAACAAGGGCGTCTGCACCGGCTCCATATCTATCTTACCTATATCCATCTTCCTTAGTGTTGAATAAAACAGGACATTGGTTGAGCTGCCATTATCAATCAATGTCTTGGTGATGGCGAAGTTAGCCACGTCCGTTGTTACCACCATCAGATAGTCGGGTTGCTCTATTAGACCTTCCGAACTCTGTACCGGGATCCTGGCACTCTCATTAAACTCTATGGAGCATCCCTCTATCGCGTTGACCAGCTGGGGACGATCCAGGTCCTCGAGAGCAAACTGGTCATACCGGAGCTTCCTGCCCACTCTTTTTCGCGAGGACTGGGTGTCTCTCCCTGCAGGTCTTCTAGCGATCATAAGGATCGTGCCCTTAGTGGGGTGGTTGCCGCTCACTAGCCTTTTCCCTACCTTCTTTGAAGTTTTCGGGTGTTTCGGAGGACTTTGCTTCTTAGGGGACCTAGATCTTTCCCGGTGGACCGGGGAAGCTTGGGCGTCATAGTACTCCAGCTTCTTGACAAACTCCTGGAGCTTCCCACCTCGAATTAAGGTCTCAATCTCGTCCTACAGTGTATAACAATCCTCCCTATTGTGCTCGTACTGTCGGTGGTAAGCACAGTACTTTTCGCTCTTCCTGGCTTTTCTTCCCTCGGGTATCCTCTTAGGCGTCGAAAACGCGTAGCACCCGAGGAGGGTGAAGATCTCCGTGGGAGTCTTGGTGAGGACGGCATAATCTTTGTACTTCCTCGTGGGCTCTTTCTTTTCTTTGCCTCTCGATTTTTCTTCCCGGGGCTTGGAACTTCCTTTACTTTTGGCTTCAGGAGGGTGCTTTATTAAGTTGAGCTCCTCCACTTCCATGTATTTTGAGGCGAGCTGCTGGATGTCAGCTATAGTTCGGGGGGCTTGCATAATGATAGCCTCTGCACAACTCTCATTCTTCAGAGCTTGATAGAGCGCATGCCTCACGAACTCGACGCCAACATCCTCTACTTTAAGTAGTTCATTGTTGAACCGCTCCATAAAGGCCCGAAGCATTTCCCCTTCCTTCTGCACGATCCCATATAAGTGAGTATGGGATAATTTGGTGGATATCTTCACAGCAAAATGGTTCAGGAACGATCTGCCAGTTCTTCATCTAACGAAATGGATTGAGGCTCCATCTTCTTAAACCACGTCAGGGCAATCCATTGGAGGGTGGTGGAGAAGAGGCGAGCCCATACATACAGGTTGCTGGTCGCTACCCCCACTACGTCTTCGTAATGAGTCAAGTGTTCCACCGGGTCTATGTACCATCATATCGAGGTAGACTGGTGGGCATGCGCTCATTGGGGGCTAAGCGCGATTCTGTGATCTCTAATATGAATGGGGACCTCTCCAACTGGTGGTTATAGGGCAGTATGTATCGCGTACCATCCACCCTTACGCTTTTCTCCCCTTCACGTTGCCAGGAGAGTCACTCTATCTCAATGTGTAGCTCGCTAACCTGCTGGCACATGCGGGTCAACTCCTCCGGTCCCTCCTCCCTTCGCGGGCGTGGACGGTGACCACCAGTCCTGGACACGATGGGAGTGTCCACGGCGTTACGTCTAGGAGGGGCCTGGCGAGTGGTGTTATTACCAGACTCTGCTACTTCCTCTCGATAGGAGTGCCGGCAGCTTCCCTACCGTGGGGAATGACTTTATGAGAAGGCGGGATGCTCACTACGATGAGAGATGGCGGGGCCCCCTATCTCGTTGGGCGACGGAGACAGTCCCCCGGACAATAAACGAATCAGTGTCTGGTCATTGCAGGCCCCCAACAACTGCCTGACACGGCTAATGGGGAGGGTGACCGTGTGCTCCACCTATTGAGTATCCGCAACAGGGGCCGGTAGGGGGATATTTGAGGGACATGCCCTCGGACCGAGCGGCGGCATGCCCCTTGCCTTTGTTGATGACGTTGACGTTTTCCCCTGCCTGTTGAGTTACTTTAGGAGGGTCACGGTTGCCCCTCTCTGATAGGATTCCAGACATATAGGTTCGTCAAGTATTCACCATTTTTCTTCTCCTTTTGAAGATCACCTCTTAGACAGGAGGCCCTTCTTCTTGTGCCAAAATGATGCGGTCGTTTTTTGGTTCGACTACGTGGCGGAGTCTGACACACTCTGGATGTAATGCTAGTAGCCCACCTGTCAAAGAGGGAGGAACGCACATGAGACTAGCCGGTTTTGCCCTGGCGTAGGCTCTCTGATGCTCAAGTCAGTTGTAGGGTATTTGGAGAAGATGATGAACAGTAAATGAGAAGTACTTTTGCTAATCAAGAATGAACGTAAAGTGAATAGTTCTTATGTCTTCTAACCCTTGGATGCAGAGCCGGTTTGGTATATATATGAGAGTGAGGCATCCGGATGTGACATGGTTGGTGGGAGCCAGTCAACTTTACTGACATGAGCCTGTACGGGCGTGTACTTTTGTCCCCTTTTGAACTCCCATTGGCGGTGACTCTCACGTCTCATTAATTGGGGGCCTTATTGGTATTTAATGTGTATCTTTGGCATTTATGACCAAGGATTGTATTTATGATTGGGCATCGAATGCGCTGGAGATCGATGGGATGGACCCATGTGCTACTAAGGCATGTTAGGTGGTAGTAGGTGAGATCTGCTGTTAGTTGCTAGCTGGATTTCTCCCTATAGGTCGCTGAGCTGGGTGGCGGCTAAGTATGAGGACCCCTTAAGCCATTAAACCTCTCGCGCCCTCGGGTAAGATTGGGGTTTAACTTCTTCGTGCGAAATGCATCGAGACTCGTTTCATGGGATGGATGTCCTCGAGGGCCGTAGTTTATCTCGAGGGTCCCTGGGCAGCGTACTTGGGTGTATTATCGCAATCCCTAGGTCAGTCAGGCTTAAAACCTCATTTGAGGGCAGCCCAAATCTCTCGAGGGCTTCAATACTCCACACTTGGATTGATCAAGATCATTTCTGTTGATGTGGCAGGGGGGAGGTGACACCTGTATCATCATTAGTCCCCCTACTCTTGATTTTGATGAGGACGTCAGCTTCAAGAGTGACTTATCCTCTGGGGTGCCATGTGCCCTTTTGAATATTATTTCATCATGCTTATCATGTTTTTATGCAATGTTCTTAAAGTCGGATCTGGATGATGAATAGGTGACCTTATTGGTTAATGATTTAACCGGTTGAACTGGGTGTAACGTCATAATACGTAATAAATATATTTAATTAGTATATTATTAATATTAATAAAAATAAAAAGTTATAGATAATGTAAGGGACAAATTAATTAATAGGCTATCACACACATAGCTATTTATATATATACATACATACAACAAATATTGTGCATGCTTATATATATATATATATAGATAGATAGATAGATAGATACTTTAGCTTTACATTTAATATAAGGATTAATTACATTAAGCACCCCAACATTTGGAGTGATTTGCACTTTGTTACCCGATCGTTGTAGAGATGCACTAATGGTATCCAAATTATTTAAAATGTGCTCATATAGTGAATTTTTCTAATTTTGATGGTGTATTCAAGAATATTCCGTTGATAATATTGGATTAAATACATTTGACCCCTTGTGGAATCGAAGATTGACATAAAATCCCAACAAATAAAATTAAAAGTCAATACACCTCCTTATATCTTTAAAAATATTAAAATACCCTTACTAATAAAAGAATATTCACAATAATTTACCTTTTTTTTAACTTACTATGTTTTGTTAAATTATTTTTACTCATCAAACAAAAAAAGAATTTTGGAAAATATATAGCTCTAATACATGTAAAGAAAAAATGTGTACTATCTTTGCTCAAAATGCTATTATGACCAAATTCTCCCAATTTTATGATAATTTGACTACAATAGCTATCAACATACTTTATACCAAATTCTCCTAAATGCACCCAGAAATCCGAAATCAAAATCAACCTCAAATCGCGCACACTTCAGCAGCTATGACCTAACGAAGTTACCATTGCTGAGGAACAAATCACCCTCCTCATCCTCGACATCATCGTACACCACAAGGTGTAACGGCTTCTCGACACCGATCGAGACACTCTCCACAACCAACAATTTTGAGATCAACTTATTGAAAATCTACTTAACGGGAGTGATCTAGGACCTTGTGAGGGGAGATCGGGACTTGGCGTAGTGGAGATAGGAGCAGTGGAGGTTGATGGATCGGATCTTCAGGACGAGCTTGTTGAGGGCTTTGGAAGAGACGTGGCAGCGGGCTAGATTGGCGGAGAAAAGGGTTGTGAGAAGGATGGGGAATAGGGCTGTGAGAAAGGGGTATTAGGGGTTCTGAGAAAGGGACTGCAATGGAGAAAAAAAAGAGGGGGGGGGGGGGGGGGGGAGGGAAAGAAACAAAAGTAAACAATGGAATCGAAAAAATAAGATGGGTTTGGACGAATTTGATGTATTAGGAGCTTAATGGAGTTGATTTGCATATTTTTAATTTTAGTTGGGTCAAAATGCAATTAATTTAATATTCTCAATAGAATATTATTTATTATTCCATCGGAAAGAGAAAAAAGTACCATTTGAGCACATTTTAAATAGTTTGAGTAATACTAGTGCACCTTTATAACGGTTGAGTATCAAAGTGCAAATCACCCAAAACGTTGTCGCGTTTAACATAATTAACCCTTAATATAATGATAAAGATATACATCAAAACATTGGGTTCAAACCCACAAAAAGAAAAGCTCGACTAGTTGATAAGTACATTAACAACTCTGTCACCACGCAAGCTAACAATTCATAGTAGAAAAAAGCTGAAGTCAAGGAAAGAGCTCCTCAACAGCGGCGAGCAAAAATTTAACCTCTCTTCCTGTATTTTTTTTTTCTCATCTTCAACTTCGATTTGTTTTTAGTCTTTTTTGTTTTAGATTCTTTCGATCTGTATCGAAATTATTTTCTTCATTTGTGTTGCTTCTCAATCAATTTTTTCCTTTTTGTCGTGGTTTTTCAGATCTAGACCCATTTCCGATCTAAATTTGTTTAATTTTCAAGCAAATACTTAATATGATTCAGTCTCTTTCTCAAGGCTTCATCGAAGAAAGTATTAGTTTTCGGGTTATTGGGAATGCCAGACCCACCGTACTGGTTTGTAAACCGACACTGATTTAATCGAATTTTTACCAGTTTTCATCGGTTTGTACTGGTTCAATTGAGAAGCAGCTTTAAGGAGTCGATCGGACTGGATCAGACATCGGTCACCGGTTGAACTAGTCGGACTGACCGGTCCAGTCTGATTTTCAAGCCATTGATTTTATGTTAGAAATTAGATGATATGTAGTTCTAAAATATATTTATACACCGTTGTCATATAGATTGTCAAAAACATAGAAGTGCATATCTAACCCAACAACAAAGGTTTTGTTAATCATCTGCTTCTCATGTTCCATGAATAACCGGGATATTGAGAAATATTTGGAAAGGCGTATCAAGAATCAATCAAATTTTATCTTTGTTCCTTCTGTTTTGTTTTACATTGTTAGGTTGCGAATAATTATTCACCAAAATCTGATTATGAGCTGTGAAATGGTAAAATGAATAAACATTCAACCATGAAACTATCCCCTTTTGAGGTCATATCTAGATATATCAATTTGATACGGGCCAATTATGGTTATGATGCTAGGACTGTCAATGGATTGGATTTGGAGCAAATCAGTGCAATCCGGATCCGAATTCGAATCCGATTACAAGTACCGGCTACCGAATTCGACCCGAAATCCTATAGGATCTTTATTTATTTTTCCTATTCCAAATCCGAATCCGGAATAAATCCAAGATCTGATAAAAAAACCCGATCCGATTCGATTCCAATAAATAATACTAAAAAATTTATAATCAAATATTACCAACAAAATATATATATATATATATATATATAACAAAATTAGTGGTTGACAAATGTTTTTTATATTTGGACCAAAAAATAAATAAGAAAAAATTCTTATATATATAAATGTGTACAAATATAGTATATATAATAGAGATCTTTAATAACTATGCACCATATTTAATTGTTCATTTAATGATAATATATATTTAGAATTATATATAAATACGTTTATGTGTAGTATATTTAGTAAACATCTCTAATAATTATAGAGATTATTAGTTGTTCATTTAATGATAGTATATAATAGATATCTCTAATAACATATCCTATATGTGTATATATATTGTGTATGTAATAGAGATCTTTAATATTTAGACTAATTAATTAGTATTCTATAAAAAAAACGCCCCTTTATGTTAAGCATAAAACTATATAATGTAGAAAAATATTTTAGAATGTGTATGAAAACTATACAATGTTTTGTTAAAAAAAAGTACCTTAAAAAATAATAAATAGTATATTATTAATTACAATGACATATATATTATATTTTATTGAAGTATCTTTATTACTATTGTATTATATATAATGTATAAATTTAATAAAATATATTATAAAAATTCGGATTCGGATCTTTAACGGATCGGACTCATTGATTCCAAATCCAACCCATTTATTTCGGATTACGGATATTTGCTATCGGATCTGACCCATCGAATATTTTAATTGGTCGAATATGCTAAAATTCGGATCGAACTCGGATCGGATTTGGATTAAAATCCGCTCCATTGACAGCCCCATATAATGCCCACTTAGTACAAATTATAAAAAGATCCATTCTTGCAAATAAGCCCATATAAAATAAATAAATAAATAAATCAGGCTCAATAAGAGAAACATTAAAAAAACATTTGAAAATTGGCAAAGCACATAATACAACATAAACATAAGCGCTTGATATTAAGATAATAAATAATATAAGACCGTGTCAAGTGTCACCTAGTTGACCTAATGATATAAATAATAAATTCTTCTATTGTTGTACGCACTATTCATTTATTCATAGTATGTACATTCTTCCTTCCCAAGAAACATATCTCCAACTCATAGAAATTCATATATACATCGTTTGGGAGCTGAAAATAGAAGAGGATCCCAGCTTCACAATTCGACACAAACTCTTGGAATTGGAATGAGTTGGTGGTATGGCATAACTTTCGCCTTCTCACATGGCTTAATTGCATTGAATTATGACCCATGACCCACCCCTCGCTTGATGCCGTGGTGCTCTCGAGTAGAACCTCTACCAAGGCCATCTCATGCCCTTGATTTCTTGCCAATAATTAGTTTTCTTGACTCTGTTTGATTCCTTTCAATTCAGGATCTCGAGCAGGTACCACTTTAAGAGTGTGTTCTTGTCACCTCTAACACACAACAAAGTACATGGCTCCTCATTTTGTCTTATATGGCCATCATGGAAAATGTCCTTTAATATCAGTAATAAGGAGAAAAGGGCAACGCCATTTATCCTCGTACTAACTATCTAGTACAATCTGTTGTGTCAACAATAAATCAAGAAAAGTGCACCAACCCACACTTTTAAATACCCATAACATTAGAATTCTTAGGTATGGCCCGATAACTCTTGAGCTCTTACTCGTCTCCATATTGATTATTTTCCATCAATTTGCTTGTTGACTCATGCGTTGAAAAATCTTAATAAGAGATTTCCGACTTATTCACATTTACTTTTTATTAGCAAGTTGTGCCCATCTTAAACCAATATCCCAAGTTAATACACGTGTCCTAGCTTGATTATAACTGCTCAACCAAATCGAAACATCATCAGCTGGTATTTTGTTTTAATAAATATTATAAATAAAATTATCAATAAATTTACTTTATTCAATAAAAACAATAATATTATTTTTTCATTGTTGTTAATTATTTAATTTTTGAAATAAAACACGTGTATCAGTCAATGAGTGTTTGATAATTATATTGAGATGAACTCAAATTGAGCTTTATTTGCATGTTCTTCTAGGTTAATGAATCTGCTTGATTTATCTTATACCCCAAGTGATCAAATATGTGAATGAATTAATTCAACACAATTTGAAGGTTTATATTATGGGATTAATCAAGCATAATATTATGGAAATAATCAATGTACAGAGACTTGATGATGTATGTATAGCATCTTTGGCTAATTCGCTAATATTGTGAAAATATAACATTATACGACTTTTCGATCAAATCAACCACTTTACTTGGTTTTTTAGTAGAGACGAACTGGAGTTCATTTCAGTTAATAATATCACAACTAATTATAAAGTATAGATCAAATATTTAGTTTGATGGGTAAATGGTCATACAAATTAATTCAACTAAATTTCCATTTAAGAGAAGAAGCACAAGACTTTGTTTGGTAAAAGGTGGAAATGGAATTGTGAAACTTACTCAGCAGGTACATCACAGAACTTGAGGTGATCAACTTTTACAGATCAACAACCATAAGTACTCAGTAACTCTTACCTAGCAAACAAGCAATTTGAATACGAACTATGGGAGCACAGTTCACAATCTTGCAACAGCTGTCCAATAGATGACCATAAAATCAGTCACGGGAGACTCGAAAAGAGGGAGGGGTAATCGATGTAGGCCATGGAGGAATCACAAAAAGAAAGGCCTGCCACCACCACTGACGACGTTCAACCTTAGGTAGATGGCCATGAGCTTCCAATTTCCGAGTCTTAGTGTTGTATGATACAACAATATGTTTGTGTATCAAATACACAATCTCCGGATCAAATGGATGGAAACATATCAGTTTTAGAAATAAATGTTGGCCGTAAAGATTGCCATCATATAGGATGTTGGTAGAGTGGACCCTATGTTGTAGACACTAATGTCCGGTACTACAATCATCTAATATCCAAACACCGAAACTGGAAAAACCATTTGCAGGCCCGTGAACACCGGATATGTAATGACCCGGTATTTCTAGGTATTTTAAAAGTTAATTATATGATTAAATTATCTAGTGTTTTATGTAATTATTATTTTGTATGTGAAATATGTGATTAAATTGTTTAGTGTTTTATTATTTTATAGGTGAAATATGCAATAACTACTATGTTTTCATACTAACCATTTGATTCTACATATGTGCATATAAATCAATTTATATATAATTCTATACATGCACTTTTTAAAATTATAATGATAGGAATTATTAGTAATAAAGTCATATGAATAGTATTTTTATGTTTCGAAATATATAAATAAGTAGTAGTTAAAACAATTTTCAATAATTATTATAATATCTTACATATTAATATCTATATTTATAATTTTTAAAATATAAGGAAAATATATATATATATTTTTTATTACGTGCACACACAAATATTAAGATTAATATATTGATAAATTCATACATATATATGCATACTTACATAAATAGATCCATATATCTATATACATATAAGTTCGTGTATATATATATATATATACACACTCACATAAATAACTTAAACACTAAACATGATTAAGAATATTTAATTAGATATTTAACAAACACTTATATTAAAATAGTCGTATATATAGTCATATAGATATATACATATCTACAAACTAAGAAAATCTACATATCTACATATATATATGACCGTGTGTGTATATATAATCTACACATAATTGTTCATAAAAATATGTTATCTTTTATCTTATCCTTTAAAGATATTTGAGCCTAACATTAAATGACCCTTTACACTTGTATAAATCATGTTACAAAGAGTAACATTTGTAATCATCAAGTTTACCTAGAGTATGATTCATGGGATTAGGGTAACAACTAAGGAAAATTAGAGTAACACTTGTATAAGTGTAGACTACCACCTATCCATTGAGTTGGAAGATAATCATTAATACTAATTAATGTTATAAAATATAATAATGCCATTCCTAAGAACTATAAATAGAACACTTTGTCATTTATTCACAAACACAACACACACACTTCATACACACACACGGTACATGCATATATATATATAGTGCACATGACACACAAAGACAACACAAACACACACGGTACATACATATATATTTATATATGGTACACTTTTACAACACACACACATCCACGGCACACACACACAATCATATATATATATATATATGTATATATAAATATATATATATATATATATATTGAGAGAGAGAGTATTCTCTTATACACACACATATATATAAATATATAAATATATCAAGAAGGCTAGTTAAGGTAGGAATTTTCTTAATTACATAAGTTAATTTCTAGTGTTAGTTTACCATTTTACTATCATGATATTATTCTTCATTATGCTACTACAAGTTGTTAGAAAGTATTATGTGAATTATTACGTGGTTATGTGCACATATGATACACACGAGCACCTTATGTGATTAAGTGAAATTTCTACTCAACCGTTGCGTTGACTCCTCTTTTCCAATATCTTTTTTAGACATAAATGAGATAGCAGATCAGAGTGGCGCAGCGAAAGCGTTTCGAAGCCATTTATGCGATAAAGTTACTTTTGTATTTCTTTTGAAAATTGTAAATTTTATATTTTGTACAAATTTTATGTGAAAATTATTATTTATACAACTATGAAAATATTACCGTTGCGCGTTTCGGTCCAACATATTTTAATAAAATAAAAGGGTATTTTTCCGGGTCGTTACAGGATATCTCAAAATATCTCAAGCATTCTTCATGTGCACCACACAAACTATAGATACCATTATGTTTTTCATTTCATGTCGGGTCTATATCACCAGGTAATGCAATAAAACGCAACGAGCTAGGCTCGTTGTAAGGATCATGTGCCATTACCCCATGCCTGCGAGTTATCCAGTGCAAAATTCCATTAAGAGCACTAGGCATCCTTCACCGGCTAACTTTAATTGCTTGGCCAATACAGACAGTAAAATCTTTCCACCCACTAATATCAGAAAGAAAGATTTCGAATCTGATCATATTACGAGTTTTCGAATCTTCAAGGTGCCTGTAACTTTCAAGAACACCATTCTCATCACGAGCGACAAAACCCCTCTTAACCATTATGAGGCGTTGAGTATGTGGAGGAAGGACAATCCATTGTCCAGTGATAGGATTATATATGTTATAGTTCACACCATCTACTATGAGCACACGTTGAAAATATAGCGCACTTGGAACACACAACACCAACCCATTGCTTACTCCAAGCACTTTGTATTTTCTCCCAAGTGGTTGCTCAATATATAGGCAAGAAAGCAAACACAAACTCGGAAATCTGAGATCCCTGGAATACACATCCTCTAACAGCTCATACTCCAGAGGTTTATTACCTTTGACATGCAGCATAGTGGAGGAAATAAAAGTCCAAGTTTGCAACTGGGGCAACATTGAGGCTCGTGAAACATAAATACGGACCAAAGAAGGGTCTGAAATGACAGAAACCCATTGCTTGCATACAAGTTTAAACCTGAAAACTAGCTTCACTGGCAATCGAATAAGCACCTCCACTAAAAGCCACTCAGGGATAATGACACCACGTTTAACGGTATCCATTTCACCCCATTCCCTAAGCATCTTTCAGAACCCATTACATCATCCCCATCAATTTGCATTTTGCCTATTAGAACACAGAACCCATCTGGGGTTTTATAAAGCTAAAGCCACATACGTAATCTACTCATAAGACATTGGGTAAAATCAACAAAACCTTGGTGGACAAGTTGAACTGTAGGGTGTTTTTACAGACCCAAAGTCGAATCCAATCATAAAACTTTGGGTAAATCAACAAACACTTGGTGAACTAGATGAACTGTGTGGAATTTTTCATACAGTCAGTCAAATCCAACCATAAAACTTTGGCTAAATCGACAAACACTTGGTGAACAAGATAATACTCAATAAAATGAGATTTCGCAAACCCTTGTACCTATATCTTGGCTGACGTCAATCTCTGACACCCAATCATTTTTTAATTCCTCTGTTCTTCATCTCCCCAGTGTTTGAAGTTGAGAAAAATCGTTGATTTTAGGGTTAGATTACGCAGTTCAGAATATTGGATTTGATGTTGTAGAACAAGCCACAACCCCCTTAGTTAACCGCTTTGGTAGTGATCAGTTTTAGAAGGCGTTTGGCTAAGCTTAAACTCTTACAACCATTTTATAAAATGTTTTGAGGTTTATAAAATACTATGAAGTGTGTGCTTTTAGGAAAAGAATTTATAAACTTTCAAAATAAAATATTTAAAAGTATCTAAACTCTTTTCAAAAAATTAAAGGGGCATCAATTTATTTTACCACTTGTGAAGTATGATAAAATTATATAAAATATATTCATAGATAGAAAATACTTCTACTCATCATTTTGTGATTCTTACAGAGAGATATGTGTTGAAAACTTTAATAAATATGGATTTAAATATAATGATCTATAATACAAAATATGAAACACGATTTCTATGAATCGAATATGCACAGGAACACTAGTAAATAATCAAATATATTTTAATAGAAATTACTAATCTCGATCTATTAGAGATGAAGTAGTGTTTAGGGTTAGTGATCTTTTAAGCTAAGAAAAATGAAGTCACTTTTCTGTTCTCACTGAGACGGGCAGAAAGAAAAACGTTGTAATGATTCTAGCTTAGGGACTACACCCTAATATGCTTGATGTCAAAGCACTTTAATTATGAGTCAATCAAACATAATTAAAGTGTAACTGATCTTTTACACATATAAAAGACCCCATACTCAATTTGATATTTCTACTGACCCATTAAACTTAATTTCTTAATGGATCACATAAGTGGGCTCTTTTAATGGGATATCACATTATGTACAATATAATTAATATGTGAGACCACAAAAATAGAGAAAATTTCAACAATTTCCCACTTGGTTTACATATGTTTCCAAAAAATTATACATAACTAATATCATAGTCCACGCAAACTTTATGCATTTAAACTGCATTCTGGAAGCTAGCTAAGGCTTCTACTATCAATGACTTTGGTAGGAGAATGATGATTATAAAAAATTTTGACCAAAAGGTGTTGATTGGTTAAATGATAAACCACCACAACAATGGAGTTGATCACATCTTTCATGTATAGCGCAATGTGACATGTTACTAAATAATGTTTGTGAAATGTTTAATCGTAACATTCTCCATTATAGAGAGCTATCTATTCTAATATTGCTAGAAAAAAAATCATGTAGTATTTGATGAAGAGGACGAAGGATAACAGACAAAGGGCAAACAAGAAGTAGAAAATGAGGTTGTGCCCAAAAATTAATGAACAAATTTAAAAATCCATAAAAAAAATGGGTGAATGTATTCCTTTGAAGTCTGATGATACTCACTATCAGATTAATTGTTTGGATGGCTTTCAATCTGCTATGGAATTGGAGAATGGTGTGTGTGGATGAAGGAAATGGTAGTTAACAGGTATACCCTGCAAACATGTTTTATGTGCAAATTCTGGCCAAAAAAAGCTCAGATATGAAGACTTTATAGATAGTTGGTATTATGTAGATATATAGAAAGAAGTGTACAAATTTGTAATTTACCACATTAGTGGGATAGATGATTGGAAGCATACTAAAAACCTTTCCCCATAGCCAACCTTGTATGAGAGGCCACCGGAAGGCCCTACCAAAGCTAATATGTAGATATATACAAAGAAGTGTACAAATTTGCAATTTATCACATTAATGGGATAGATGATTGGAAGTATACTAAATACCCTCCCCCATCGCTAGCCTTGTATGAGAGGCTACTGGAAAGGCCTACCAAAGCAATAAGAAGAGAGTTAAATGAAGTTCAACAAACTTGAAGAGCACAACAAAATATGGACAAGAGGAGCACAACAAAAAAAGCTGCAATGGAGTTCAGAGCACAAAACATTGAGGTTGGTGTTGGTCCATCTGATTCAAAAGAAAAAGTAGACTTGTCTCAACATGCTTCAATTCATGCTACCCAAGAAGATGCATCAAGTCAAACTGGTGTTCAAAGTGCATATAATGTTAATGCAACTCCATAGTTTTTTAATTTCATGAATTATGTGCTTTTCATCTATCTTAAGACTAAAATCTCATTTCTCACAAGGATTAGCAAGTAAGAAGGTCTATTAGGAGGAAATTAAGATTCCAAGTCCCACCAACCATGTGCTAACAATTGCAAGAAAGGAGCAATGTGAAAGGGAAGGGGAAGCAACCCTAGAACTGAAGACTATCTTTTGTAATGTTTGTTGAAATTAATGCAAGCCATCTTTTCTAATTGTGGATTTAAGACACTTTGACGTCTTATTGTGTAAACATTAAAATACCTTAGAGATAAGTTTTGTGTTGTCCATGGTTTTTATTTGTTTTTGAACAAGAACCATATTCCAGATGTGGCAACGAATATGATGTTTACTTTTCCTTTCATGCCATTTGTGTACATTAACATTCTGCCATTTTCGTATAACATTTTGAGTCCATTATGAATATGATGTGTACTATATTACAAAAATGTTCACGATCTGCCATTTTTATTTCACATTTTGAGTCGAGTAAGTGGCAAATTTGTGTAACATTATGCCAATAAATTAGTGTTGCTGTCAAAACTTGGCTAACATTAAGAATGATATCAAATATTCAAAATAAAAATATAAAAAGCAGCAAACAAATGATGAGAAACACCAAACTTGACTAGATTATTCATTGCCATTGTCAAACAAACACTCTCAGTATATCGATTACAAACATGTCAAAAGCATAATCCAAACTACAACTCCTAAACATATAGCATACTGCTAGTGGATTCACACAATATTTATAAGAGCAAAAAGAAGATTAATGTTCAAGAGACAAGAATGACACACTTCATCTTCTAGACTTTTTTCTTCAAAGTCACCACCTCTTCATCGAATTCAACCTTCCCACACCTAAGTGATATCACGAAGCTCCTAGGATGGTAGTTCATAGTGGGATCCTCCCATAAGAAAAACTCACAACAACCTCCCCTCTAACAAAAAAGAAAGAAAGAAAAACAATAAAATAAAAAATGGGAAATGTAAGGCTACAGAAACCCAAAAAATAATACGAAATCTTCGCCCTCCATTCGAAACAACCCCAGAACCTTTGACTGGGACTATCATCAGTCCAAGAAGTTTGCAACACTACCATTTTTCACAATCACAAATGCATGCACCACCATGAGGCATAGATGAAGCCGAGGTTGCCATAAGCTTCGAGTTGTGTTTTCCGATTGCATCTTTATCTCTCAGCCAAGGTCATTATTTCTATCTCTGAACTCGGCTTCTGATATGCTTCCTTTTCTTTCTAAAGATAGTTGTTCGCTAAAGGCATTTTTTTGAAGGGAAATGGAGTGTGGTTTCAATCCAAAAATTGTTACCATGACTCAACAGCCAACCCAGACTATAAAATATCCAACTAAGCATAACACATCAGCTTTAGTCATTGCGTGTGCAACACCCCACGTACATAATTGCATAGTAAAAAAAATTATTATTGCATGAATCTTTAAAGTAAAGATAAATAAATTATCATTATCCTTTTTAATATTTATCATCATATATATTTGTTGAGTGCTTTGCTTCTTTCTTTTCAATCATTTTTATGCATGAATTTATCAAACAAACGAAAATGATAATTAAGTAAGTCTCTTTCTAACATGGAGTAGACAAGGAATGGAAATAAAAATGAATTGCTATTAATTCATTAACAAAAAAAATTAATTGGTTGGAAACAATGCATGAAAAAGTATTAGCTAGAGTTGCCAATACTTCATTTTCGTTTTTCTTTTTTCTTATTTTCAAACTAACTTTTTATTCTATTCTTTGAAATCTATAAGATAAAATTAAGGGAAATCATATTAATTAAAACAAAAAAAGAAGTAAAGAATATGGAACACAATCTCCACTCATTTCTCACTAACACAATCACATGCATATTTATTAACACACAACTACTCCACTTCCATAATTGTACATTTATATGTTTATTTATATATACAACTATGTATGCATGTGAAGGTGGAGATAAATATATACACCTACACATGTAAGGGAAGGTGGAGAACCTCCATTTGACGTCTTCTTCTCATATTGGCCGTGATTGATCAAGTTATAACTTATAAGCGGCTCATTGAAAAATTCAGAGTTTCTAAACTAGAGTACTTCTATGATATTTTTGCTGGGAAGGTAAGAACTTAATTTTTGTTTTTTTTTTTATGAGGTATTGAACTATATGTAGTAAATATTTTTGTCTGACTACCCAACTTTTTTTTTTTTTGAAATTTATGTCTTTTCTTGCTCATTAGATATATTTGCATCTAGGATATTATTTTGATATTATATTTTATTTTTAATTATGTTAATATATGTCACTTCATAATACATAAGCTTGAACAAATATATGTATAAGTGTCTATTCCATCGTTTTGGATTATGAGTTGTATGTGTTCCATTTTTTGTTATGATTATCACCATGGGGGACGCCCTTGGAAAGTTTGGCCCTAGGGACGTGTGGAAAGGGATTATCGAGCAGAATGAACCGACGATAGGATCTCTTCTGTACTAACTCATCCATTGGTTCACTACAAGAAAATACTCTAATTTCGGCGGGAAGTATCTGCCGAAAAAACCCTTGTTGCTTTTCATTTTTCGGCGAATTTTCGGTGGAATATGTCCATTGAAAAACTTTTCAGCAGATTACCGGCGAAATATCGGCGGGAAATAATTAGTATTTAAAAGAAAAAAAAATTCGGCAAATTTTTGGCTGAAAATTCGCCGAAAATAATTAATATTTAAAAAAAATATATTTTTTCAGCGAAATTTGGGCCGAAAATATGCCGAAAATAATTCATATTTAAAAAAAAAAAAAATTTCGGCTGAATTTTGTTCGAAAATCAGCCAAAAATAATTAATTTTAAAAAAATATATATTTTTTCAGCGGAATTTTGGCCGAAAATAATTAATTTAAAAAATTATATATTTTTTCGGCCAAATTTTGGACGAAAATCCACCGGAAATAATTAATTTAAAAAAGAATATATATTTTTTTGGCAGAATTTTGGCTGAAAATCTATCGAAAATAAAAAATTATTTTTTAAAAAAATAATATTTTTTTGGCCCTAAAATAATATTTTTTAAAAGATATTTAGATTAAATATATTTTTCTTTTTATTTGTTGTTATAAGTCCAATTATAATAAGAATATTTAAAATATTTACTAATCACATAATCTGAATATATGAATAAATAACATATCAAATATATAAAAATCCGAATATATAGGAGCAACCCCCCTATAATTTATCCAAATATTTAAAAAACATAATTCGTCAAATATTGCATCATACATAATCCGTCAAATATGGTCCGGTGCATAATCCGTCAAATATTGAAATTATAGTTCACACTAATCACAATCATCCTCATCGGAGTTGTCGTCTTCATCATCAGCAGCATACTGAGTAGGCGGAGGGCATGAGATAGTTGATTTGAGCTGCTCGCTGTGTTCTTCGAAATAATCGTGATAATTTGATGCTTCATTTCCATGATTTGTGTGTTTTGTTGAGTTAGGTGATCGACCTGGTCCTCTAACCGCAACACCTCCGGGTCGGATTGGCTCGACGAACTGCCAGACGAAGAATAATTGATGTGGCAGGAAGCAGGTGTTCTCCGATAATTTTTCCCGTACCTTCAACCCTTCTTGTTAGATTCACCGGCAGCCTGATCAAACAACTCGTTCATGCTTTTTTGCATGAAGGAATCCGATAAGTCAGCCTCCTGCATATCTGAACGACCCTGCACTAGACTTTAAAAATTATCCTGCAATTGTAATTAATTAATTTATGTTAGCAATTTAAACAAAAACTATGAACCCATGTGCTTGCTTTTTGGATAGCAATATAAACAAAACTCTTAACTTACATGAACATGTTGTGGTTTCGGGTAAACCCATGTGCCTGCTTTTTTATCCGACCCCTTATCTTTTTTCCTTGTATAACAATTCTTGAGGACATTAAAAGAAAGAATTAAATCTATAAAGTACGTCAAAAACAATTACGAAAAGGTACTTACCAAGTCCGCTTGACGCTCATAAATCGATTTGCCCCCATCGACATACAACGAACCTCCACTGACATTCCTATTTATCCTGTTTTGGTCACTCTTCTTTTTCCATTAAGGGGTGCCCCAATACGTGACCAGATTTTGAAATATTGGTTTGGGCAGCCACGGTGGACGACCATTCCCCAATGCAATTACTTTTTTGATGTCTCGATACATGTCAACCATTCTCTTGGCCGCATGATTGTCAAAAGCTATCTTCATATGCCTCGTATCCTCTGGTCTAAAATAAACATATTTCTAACAAAGAAAAATATAATACATTATCACTCAAACATGTAAAAAAAAAAAAAAACTCAAACATACATGAAAAATACTCATTTCTTCAAAATTTAAGATAATCCAATTGCAATTACATGACATGCCATTCAGCGAACCATCATAGGCGAACGTTTTCAAGAACCTTGCCATAACTGAAGTATGGTCTGTCTATCTGGCTCTTTATGACATTCATAATGTGCACACCTCCCCTATTGCCAGGAGTAAAACTACATGAGAGTTCAAAATTTATTAACATATGCGTTTTATTGTCATTTCTATTTGTTGTATGACGTATGTAAATTTATTCAGCAACTAACCGATCTGGACCAATTGGTGTCACCAAAATCTTACTACTGGGTGCAGGAGGAGGTGTAGGCATCGCATATGTGTCCTGAATTCTTTCAATATTGGCTTGAGTCATCTCGTCATCCTCAGGTGGTAGTTGCTACTGGGGTATCGACTGATTAGGAAGATGTGATGTAACAGGTGGACTATGGCCATAAGGCATTGAAGGGGTGGGCAAAAACTGCATTGGAATGGTGGGTGGTGGACTATGGCCTATTTGAGTGGAATTATAAGAAGGAGAAGAGCCCGAATGGGATGCTGGTGAGGTGCGCCGATGGGATGAAGAAGACTCAGATTGGATGCGAGCCTATCACTTGATCTACCATACGAAATCTTATTTTTCCTGTGCCTCATCTACATGTTTGAAAGTTATACAAAAATTGTGAAGTACAAATTTTTATTATCAAATTATATATAATACTATTTTAAGCTGATGAAAATGAATGACAAATATATCAAATTAAGTGCAATAACATATTTTAATTCGATTAAGTCACAATGAAATTAAGTTACATGTTTACAACGCATCATAATTTAGGTATCATTCGCTTCATCGTCATCACTATCAACTTCTTCATTATCGTCGTCTTCTTCGTCAGTATGTATAACTTGATTAAGCTCTTCTTCATCAACTGGTATTCATGTCATATTTTGGTCGCACATAGAGTCTACAATGTCATCAACAATGATGTCTCGCACATTTGCGCCCTTGTCATTTTGGTAAGCGACTTCCATTGGGTGTTCAACATCAACTTGGCCAGTCGCCTTACTTTTAATGACAACAAGCCATCGCATTTTCTCATGAATTTTCCCAGGATATTTAACAAAGTATTCCTGTCGGGTTTGTTGTACGGTTATGAAAGGATTGTATTTTCTATACCTCCCTGACTGTTTTACTTCAATAATTTTACATTCTGGATGTACAATACGAGTTCCTTTTTGAGGGGTGGGATCGTACCACTCACATTTGAATAAAACAACCCTTTTTATTGGTTCACCAGTGTATTCCAACTCTAATATCTCATTCAAAATTCTGTAGTAGTCATCCTCAACGGCTGCATCCTCATAACTTCCTTTCACCCAAACCCCGCAGTTCATTGTCTTTTTTCCTTAACACCACGAGGAAGTGTGAAACTTAAAATCATCGACAAAGTATGTATGATATTGTGACACCCCAAAGTTTATTTATTAATTTAGGAATAAAGTGGTATTAGGAAACCTAGCACGGATCCTATTTGATGGAATAATAGGTTCTAATTAATTACCCTTCTAGTTTAGTTAGAATTTATTTATTATTAGAAGTTATGAGGTCTAAAGTATAAATATAGAAAACTTAAGGGACTAAATTGCAATTTGAGGAAAATATGTGATCTAGGGGGTTCCACATTTCCATCATTCTTGCCACTCTATCTACCGCCACTTGTTGATATATGTATGTCTCACTTTATTATATACATATTTAATGTACTAAAGGCCTAGAGAAAAAAAAATACACATAAATACATAGATATTTGTATATAGCAAATCTCATCTTCTTTGTTTTCCTGCAGCAACAGGTACGCCTTTTAATTCTTTGTCTTCCTTTTCATAAATTTGGTGTATTTCCATGCTTGAATTCAAGTGTTTGGTGGTTTATGTGTACTCACATATGCATAGAAGTATGTATATATATATATATAGTTCGTATGTATAAACACATATAAACACACACATATATGTCGTATATACATATATGTTACATATATATACATATATATATAGATATAATTATATATTTTGGTTCGTGTATAAATATGCATGTTTTGGTTTATATATGCATATATTCATGTTTTGGATTATATATATTTATATTCTTGTGAGTAATCTAAATCAAGGGATTAGTGATGATAAGAGTAGTCTAATCAAGGGGTTAGTGATTATTTTACTAATATAGTGTATGACTTCTAATATAGTGTGTGTATATATTGAGTTCGTGTATATATATATATACATGTAAATATATTACTTTATTTTCTCTTGGATATCGTGTATATATATATATATATATGAATTAAAATTTTGAATATAATATGTTTTCTTTGTAATTAGGGATTAGTGATTATTTTACTAATACAATTTATGACTTCTAGTATGGTGTATATATATTGAGTTCATGTATATATGTATATATTGAGTTCGTGTATATATATATACATATATATAAATATATTGCTTTATTTCCTCTTGGATATTGTGTGTGTATGTATATATATGAATTAAAATTTTGAATATAATATGTTTTCTTTGTATTTAGAATTAGTGGGGATGTCATTTGTACTTTGGGCTAATAGTAATCGAAATTATAATCCAAACCTCTAAGTATTTTAAACCTAGTCTTAAGGGTTTAGTTTTTCTTTTAGTAAGTCTCGTTCTAAGTCGGATGCTAATTTTAGTGTGTCACTTATTATAGGCGAAGAACATATTGGTACTTTTGACGCATCTTGAGCTACTACTGAACTATAACTAAGTTCGGTGAGTGCCTTTCCTCTTTCTTTCTGGGACATTGAACTATATGCCGTAAATATCATCGTATAACCTACCATATTCGATTTATGTTATTTAATTATTTTTCCAATTAGTTATATTTGCATTGTAGGCTATTATTTTGGAATTTTATTTTACTCTTTATATTTCTGATGAAATATTTTTCCGAATTATAAGTTAAGCTTTATTCGAAATTATTACGTTTCTGAAATGTGAGCTGTATCTGTTTCGATATGATTTGTTGACACCCTTGGGGACGCCCTTGGGAGAGTCGGGCCCAGGTACGTACGAAAAGGGACTATTGGGCGGAACGGACCGACGATAGAAACTCTTTGTACGATACCATTCCGTAGGATTCAATTCTACGTACAGTTGGAGATTGGCTGTAGTAGGATTGGATCGGTGTATGGCACGGGCACGTGGTACACCATCCGTCTGTCTGATGTCGAGGTGGCTTCTCGACGAGGGAGGCATAAGGATTTCTATTACGTTTTATCCGTTTTGGGTAGTTACAAGGTTGGAGATGTCTGCACAGCTCACCATTGTATGATCCGAATATGTTTTATGATAAGATACGTATTTCATGCTTACAACTAAATTTCTTGGCTCATAATTAGAACTGCTTCTGCTGCAAATAAGAAAATCATGTTTATGAGATTTAAGTATTACGTTTAATCATTGTACCTCTCTTGTATATATGTATATGTGGCCTCACTAAGTCAATTGGACTTACCTCCCCTATTCCTTCTGTTCTTTGTCTCAGAATAAGGTCACTTGCTTGAGTGAGGACTGGTACGAGCAATGGACTCAAGTAGTGTATAGCTTTTGCTATGTAATCTTTTAGATGTATAGTAGTTGGTACAATCATGTTGTTTTGGCCTCGTACCTGACTGAAACTCGTATTGTTGTTTTGGTTTTATGTATCGCTTCCGCGTTAATTTTAGAATGAGGTATTGGTGTGTATTTGAGGTGACTGTACTAAATATTAGTCGAAAGACGAGTATTTAGTATGATCACCAGTGGGCTCCAATCGTTCAGGTATTCCCTGGCGAGAGGGGTGCCACAGATATGTTTTCATTTTCATATTAGGACTCCAAGCTAACTGATTTAAGAATAGATCTGTAATCCCGTTTCCTGGATTATAAACCTGTAGGATAAATATTCATTTATTTCATTAAATTTAGGTTCAACTTTGTGATTAATAGAAATATGTAAATATGTATACTTACGTATGACTTAAACCACTCATCAAATTCTGATTCAAGACGGTCGCTAGCGTCAGCATCACCAACTCAGAAGTATGATAAAAAATAACTGCAATTGTTTATGTAGATAGTTATGAAAGGCTTATTAATATTTTATTGAAAAATATATGTTTCATACTTACGTAATGAAAGGTTCAACTTCTTCGCAGTTCAGCTGGATGTGGTATCTTGCAACTCTGTATTCTGCATCGTGTTCGAAATAACGCTCTACATATGTACCTTGCAAATGACCCACTTGATTGAAAACTGACAACGTAGGTAGAATTGATTCATCTATGCCACCATTGTCGTTCCTTGCAACTCTATTTCTTAATGAACGAACATGTGATTTGAAGTAGGACGAACAAAAATGAGCTGTCTCACGACACAAATATGCCTCACAAATAGAACTCTTGACTTGGGCTTTTTGTTTGATCGTTTTTTTAATTTTTCCAAGATACCTGTTTTAAATTAAAAAATAACATCAATTGATAGAATTTGCATTAACATATATTAAAAAATTATTGCAATGAATATTATTGGTATTATTGAATTACCTCTCGAATGGGTACATCCAACGAAATTGAGCCGGGTCTCCATTTCTTGCTTCTTCGATCAAATGAATTGGCAAATGCTTCATTACATCGAAAAAACTAGGTGGAAAAACGCGTTCCAATTTACATATTATGATAGGAATGTTTTCTTCCATCTTGTCCAAATCGGCATGCCTTAGTGTGCTAGAACATAAGTCTTTGAAAAACTTACTTAATTCAGCAAGTGGTTTCCAAACCTCATAAGGTAACTCTTTAAAGGCAATAAGCAACAGTTGTTTCATAAAAATGTGGCAGTCATGACTCTTCATGCCATGCAATTTCGGTTGATGTGAGTCAACACAGCGACTCAAGTTGGATGAATAACCATCCGGCATTCGAAGTTCTTTAATCCACTCACAAATCATCCATTTTTGTTCAAGTGTAAAGGTATACTTCGCCTTTGATTTCTCCAATTGTCCATTAGGCTTTAGGACCAACTGTAGCTCAGGTCGCCTACACGATTCTTGCATATCTAGCTTTGCATTTGCATTGTCTTTAGTCTTACCTTGTATATCTATAACAATGTTAAAAATATTATCAAACACATTCTTCTCAATATGCATTACATCCAAATTATATCATATTAAGAGATGCTTCTAATAAGGTAAATCCCAAAAAATACTTTGTTTCGTCCAATTATATTCGACACCATAGCTAGATGGCTTCCCCATTAGTGGTTGTTCTGTTATTTTTGGCAACCATTGCACATCATCCCACACCAAAGCTCCGGCAGGATCTGGAGGAGGATCTTTCTCGACTAGATTTTTTTTAAAGTTAATCTTATTTCTTCTGTACTGGTGATTTATGCCTAGAAATTTCTTCTGTACTGGTGATTTATGAATTCTTCCGTTCATACTTCAACGTAAATGCCTTGCTATAGCCTCTGCAATACGGACATGTTCGTTTACCGGCCGTTATCCATCCCGACATCATTCCATAAGCCAGAAAGTCATTGATAGTCCACATTAATGCAATACACATAAAAAAAATTTTGTTTTGCAAGTACATCGTACGTGGATACGCCATCTTCCCACAATACCTTCAACTCATCTATTAGTGGTTGCAATTAAACATCAATTTTCACTTTCGGATTTTTAGGACCAGGAATTATGCATGTCAGAAACATGTATGGCATTTTCATACACATTTCAGGGGGCAAATTATATGGCATGATGATTACTGGCCAACAAGAGTATAACACGGTAGATTGGGAATACGGAGTGAACCCATCAACACACAAAACAAGTTGTACATTTCTAGGGTCACGAGCAAAATCGGGATATACTTCGTCAAAGTGTTTCCAAGCATTCTCATCTGCTGGGTGACACATAACACCGTCAGGTCGCCGATGCTCTGCATGCCATCTCATGTGTGGCGCTGAATTCGAAGATGCATACAGACGCTTCAGTTGTGGAATAAGAGGCAAATAATGCATCCTCTTTAGTGGGACTTGCTTTGCACGCACACGGCCCCCATTATCACGATATCTTGGTGCACCACAGAACGTACAATTCACTGCGTCTGCAGCATCTTTATAGTATAACATGCAACCACTTACGCAACAATCTATTTTCTTCCTAGTCAAACCCAACTTTTTCACTAATTTTTGTCAAGTCCATCTTATGACCAGAAGGCATTACTTCCGACATCAATTGGATGATTTTGTCAAGTCCATCTTATGCTACATTGTAATCACTTTTTATGCTCAACAACCTTGCAACAATAAATATTGGAGAGTGATCTATACATCCAGGCCACACCTCCTGGTTAAACTCATTCAAAAGGTCAAAAAATTTTTGAGTATCAGGATTAGGTTGCTCCCTAAAATCATTTGGTATTTCACCCCTACCTCTTGCCTAGCAGCATCAAAACACATTTCAACATATCTTTACAATGGGTCATTTTCTGTACCACTACTTGGTGCGCCAGGGAATACTATAGAGGGTTGGACCTCACCGTACTTTGTCCAATACCAATAATTTGGTTTAAAACCATTCGTTAACAAATGTACTGCAACATCATCCAATTTTAACAAAAGCCATTTTTTCTCGCATTTCTTACAAGGACAACGAATTTCTCCATACTTTATATAGTCCAGACAACTCTTTGCTTTTTCTATAAAGTTCATAATGCCATCATAATATGCTGGTAGAAGGCCTCCTCGACTAGGATAAGTCATTGTATACATCCACGTTCTGTGTTTCGGGATATTCATCTACATGCGCCACTTAAGTTTATAAGTTTATTATTATTAACCATTTTAATTAATTAAATAACTGAATAATCATTTCCTATTATTTAATCAAACATGCTTCAATTTAGTATTACAGATCAATTTGTAAAACTAAAATCAGACAACCATTCCGTATTCACCAAAAAATCACATCATTCCATAAACACAAAATTAATCAAGTATATATTGAAAATCAATAGACATGAAAAACAAAATATATTATTATTTATATATATATACATAAACATCGAATATGTACCATTCCCTTATTTCTCTACATCACACAAGTACATAAAAACCAATAGCAAATAATGGAAAGGCTCCACCCCTTCCCCCAATTCCCATTCTCCATCCCCACATCATGGACTAACCTATTATATATGAACTATCTAATTATATACATATATACTTCAAAGTTAGCCGTACTTATCTTTGTAAAGTAGGGAAACCAAGACTGAAAATGTTGTCAATTACCTACAACAAATACAAAGATCTAAATATTACAAAATAATCAAACACCCAACTTTAAATAATAACATATTTTAACATAACTCATACAAAATTCGCACATATAACAAATTTGACATAACTTTATAAATTCAAAAATTAAAAAAAAACTATTAATAAAATTTAATTTCTAAAAAATAAAAAAATTGAAAACTTACAATGCGCGGTGATGACGGCGAATGTGGCAGCTTGAGAGGCGTTTCCTGGGGTGGTAGTGGGTAGGGGGCTGGGGGGAGGTGGGTTAAGGGTGGGCGTGGGGGGTTGGGGGATGGGCGGCGCGGCTGTGGGAAGTGGGGGGACATGGCGCGGGGCTGGGGAGGGGGGGCGCCGGGGCTGGGGAGAGGGGGTGCCGGGGCTGGGGGAGGGTGGGGCAGTGCCGGGCTGGGGGAGACGGGGGAAGGGCGGGGCGGCGCACGGCTAGGGGAGGCAGGGGGAGGGCGGGGCGGCGCGCGGCTGGGGGAAGTCGGGTGGGGGGGGGGGGGAGGGGGGGAAAAGAATGAAGAAAAATAGAAGGGGAAGATAGAATTTTAGGGAAAAGTTCACATTCTTTTAAAAAAATTTAATATTTTTCGGCAGAATTTCGGCTGAAATTTAGCCGAAAATAATTAAATTATAATTTTTTTATTTTTTTATGTTTGGGCGGAATTTTCACCCAAAAAAATTATTTTTTTTAAATATTATTTTTTCAGCAGAATTTTGGTGGAAATTCAGCCGAAAATAAAAAATTACTTTTTAATTTTTTTTAAAAATTTTTTGGCCGAATTTCTGCCAAAAAAAATAATTTTTTTTAAATATTACTTTTTCAGCGGAATTTCGGCGAAAATTTCACTGAATATAAAAAATTATTTTTTAAATTTTTTTAAAATTTTTCGGCCGAATTTTTGCCCAAATTCCACCTGAAAAAAGTTAAATTTTTTAAAAAATATTATTTTTAAAAATTTTGTTAATTTTTTTAAAAAAATTAGTAACGTTATTAATGAAATAATATAAAAAAAATCTTACATTATAGCGAATCGTTTAGTAATTTGACAAGTTTGCTAATCGCTTATGTCTAAATATTTTTAAAAGGTGTTAACTTTGTAATTCTATAATACTCTATTTCCTTAATCATTGTTTTTTAATTTGATTGCTTTATTTGTTCCGTAAAATATGTGGTTTTAGAAATATTTTTCTTAACCCGTAAAATATACCTTCCTTTCAATCCCGAGAGAAAATTCATTAGCCATTTTCATAATGTCTTTAAAATTATGTAACTTTTAATATGTAAATTTTTAAAATTCAAATATTACAATAACTTATTAATTAATTAATTGTACGGAATAAGAAAGGTAGGAATAGTTCATTATCTCTAAATATGTAAAATTTATTTCCTCATTATATATTTCAACCTTTCTTATTCCTTAATCAGAATTATATATGTCAAAGTTATTACATCAATCCTAATGTAGTCCGAACAACTTGTTCGAGTAAGTCCTAATACATATAATAGACATATTTGTCCTAATAAGTCATAATAAGTAGATATATTTGTTCTAATAAGTCATAATAATTAATATAATAGACATATGACATTTGGTCTAAGAGTTTTATGATCTTCGGTTATAATAAGTCATAATAAACACAAGACTTAATTTGCATAACACATATAATAAACACAGACTTAATTTGGCTCATTTATTGAATACTATTTATTAAATATATATAACAAAACGTACATTGAGAAATAACTTAAAAAAATAAAGAAAGGCAAATATGATAAAAAAAAACATAACATTTAGTAATTTTTTCTAGTTAAAAGTTAATATAACTTACTGTTTCTTTTTTTAAAAAAGAAAAATAAAATTTTTAAAAAAGCACAAAATTAATAAAAATAAATTCTTTTTTTCCAGTTGATATTTCATTTTTTTCCTTTTTATTTAATTTTTTGGTGGAATTTTTCCCCGAAAATTTAATATTTTAATAATTTTTTATTTTTTTTAATTTTTCGGCTGAATTTTGGTCGAAAATTTGCCGAAAATTATTAAATTTATTTTTTTAATTTAATTTTTTGGCGGAATCTTTCGCCGAAAATTTAAAATTTTAATATTTTTTAATTTTTTTTAAAAAATTTCGACTGAAATTCTGCCGAAAATTTTAAAATTTAATATTTTTTAAATTTTTTGAAATTCTGCCGAAAAATTCTGGAGGAATTTTCCTCTGAAAAATTCTGCCGAAAATAGCCCGTTTTCTTGTAGTGGTTCCGATTTTAATGGTATTCAGAGGTTGGCTAAAGGTAAGATTAGATAAGTGTGTTGTACAGGCATGTGGTACACCTTCTGTCAGTTTAGTTAGATTAGAGAGGTTGGAGATTTGTCAGTCAGCTTGGCTCACAATTGCATGTTTCTAAAAATCATTTGTGACATGATTAGTTCAGTACTTGTTCTGCGTATTTTAAAAAATCATTCATGACATTTGGGGACCCAATTCTTTTTAAGGGGGAAGAGTGTAATGCCCCCGCATAATTGCATGGTAAAAAAATTATTATTTCTTGAATATTTAAAGTAAAGATAAATAAATTATCATTATCCTTTTAATATTTATCACCGTCTGTATTTGTTGAGTGATTTGATTCTTTCTTTTCAACCATTTTTATGCATGTGTTTATCAAACAAAAGAAAAATGATGATTAAATAAGTCACTTTCCGACATGGAGTAGACAAGGAATGGCAATAAAAATGAATTGATATTAATTCAGTGACAACCAAAATTAATTGGTTGAAAACAATGTAAGAAAAGGTATTATAATTAGAGTTGCCGACACTTCATTTTCATTTTTCTTTTTTCTTAATTTCAAACTAAATTTTATTCTATGCATTGAAATCTATAAGATAAAGATATGGGGAATCATATTAATTAAAAAAAGAAAGAAGTGAAGAATATTGAATTTTTGGGTAGAAACACGTCTAGCCTCCTCTCTCCACTCATTTCTCATTAATAAAAGAGGTTAATTACATCTACTACCCCTCTAATGATATGAAACTAAAGTTGATCCCCCAAAAATTTTCAATATTATCAACTCATACTCTGAGAAATTCCAAAATTACAAATACCCCCTGGTCAGCCGGTTGACGCCAGCAAAATTCTTAATGAAAATCAAAATATACTCTTGCTCTAATTTTCATACATTTATTCCATGCATGCCCTTTGTAATATAACTAAATTATAGGGGTGATATTGGTAAGTTTTAAATTCTTCAAGATATGTCTTGGTAATATTGAAAAATTTTGGGGGATCAATTGTAGTTTTTAATCTTCAGAGGGGTAGTAAATGTAATTACCCCTAGACATAAATACTTAAATTAAATATTAAAATATACATACTTGAATATTTAAAAATTTCATATATATAAATAAATATACAGTGTACAAACAAGGGACAACTTCTTCTTTTCAAAAATATAGTGTACCCTGCACATGCAATAGATTGATGGTGCTTGGAGGTAGCCGTAATGGTGGTGGAAGTATGGTTTGTGGTGGTGAGAAAATCGGTTGTCAATAAGAGTGTGGCCATCGGGGAGAAGAAATGGGAAGAGAAAAGAAGGGAGGGGGGAGGGGTCAAATTAGGGGTGTCAATTCGGGTGGGTTCAGGTCAGGTTGAGCTAGGGTAATAACATGAAAAATCCCAACCAGAACCCGACTCGACCCGAAGCTCAACCCAAAAGGGTCAACCCGAACACGACCTGTCTGGGTTCGGGTTGACCTGATTTATTTTCAGGTCATCTAATGACCCGACCCAACCCGACCCGACCCATTTGTTTTTCAAATTTTCAGATTTTTATAGCCAAAATAAATTGCTAAAAATACTGTCGAAAATAAGAAAAAAAAATCTAATATTCCAAAAGAAACATAAAATCAAATTTATCCCTAACATTAACATAATGTCATATAATTAAACATGATACCAAAAGATTAAACTCATTCCTAACATTAACACAATACCAAAATATCAAATTCTAGATCACATTAGAATAAATGTCACCATTAATTTCTAGATTATTTTATGTGAAATTATTTGAAAATTTGTGATTCATGGAGTAGGAATTTTTTAAATAAATCATAAGAAAATTTAAGTAAACTAATAAGAATGAAATAACTATACTTTTTATACTATTAACATATTGATCTTACGTAAACTATGTTTATATTATTTAATTTATTTTATGTTTGAAAAAATATTATATTTTTCAATATTATATACTATACACACAATCTTTGCAGAAAGATCACAAGTCATAATATAATTTTTTATACCATTATCATTCTTCCTTTCAATATAAATTGAGTTTTTTTTCTTCTTTTGTTAAGAAAATGGATCGAGAATACTACATATAATGTCTTTAATTGTGTTGAAAATTTTCAATTGTCAAGCCAAATACTAAGCTAGTGGGTATGAAAAGGTAAAAAAAAATAAAAACAATGATATATGATAATCAAATATATTATTTCGATTTCTTAAATCTTTTTTAAGTTTTACAAAGCTATAACCACATTATTAACTTGTTCTTCATAAAGAGAATATTTGAACTCTTTGTTAATTATACTAAACTCTTTTCAAGTTCAATCTCATTATTTAATTTAGTAAAAAATGAATTTATTGTATTTATTTTTAAATGTAATAATAACTATTTTATTAAAAATTAGATAGTTCTAAAAGGAAAAAATAAAATAAGTGAATGAATAAAAAAAATAATATCAAAGGTTAAAAGTCTTTGAGAGTGAAAAATAAATCACTAAATGAATAATAATTTTTTTTTAAAAAAATCGGGTTGGGTCGGGTTGGGTTCGGGTTAAATCGGGTTTTGAGTCACCCATTATTCAATTTCGGGTTACTTGGGTTGACCCGGGTTGACCTGAACCCAACCCAACCCAACCCAACCCGATTTTATTTTTCGGGTCAATTTTCGGGTTCGACCTGATTTGACACGAACCCGAAAACCCCAAACCCAAACCTGATTTTTTTCGGGTGGGTCATGTTCCGGTCATCGGGTCGGGTCCGTTTTTGACACCCCTAGGTCAAATGCGACTTTGGGGGAAGAAAGGGGTGGGCTTTTTGATGGGGCTCCAACATCAGCAATAAATGTAGGAATCGGAGCGAGTGTTGTGAAATTTGAAATTTGACTCTCTTTGAACGCTGGTCAAATGGAGTCTGATGGTGTTGACTGGGGCGCCATCGGAAAGTTCAGAATGTGATGGTTCAATTGTCGCAGTTTTTTTTGATCTTTACAAGCATTTATTTTTCAGTTTATTTTTTTTTCAAAGTTAAAAATTAGGGGTAAGATCGAAAGTTCATGAAAAAATGACTGAAAATCGGCTGCTCAAGGGAGTATTGGTAATTTTTAAATTCCTCAGGGTATGTCTTGGTAATATTAAAAATTTTTGGGGACCAATTGTAATTTTCAATCTTTCGAGGGGTATTAGATATAATTATCCCTAGTTAAAAATTAGGGGTAAAACTAGAAGTTCATGAAAAAATGACCGAAACCGGCTGACCAGGGGGATTTTTGTAATTTTGATATTCCTTAGGGTATGGGTTGATAATATTGAAAATTTTTGGGGGACCAACTGTAGTTTCATATCTTTAGAGGGGTTGTAGATGTAATTAACTCTTAATAAAATCAAATGCATATTTATTAACACACAACTACTCCACTTCCATAATTGTACACACACACACACACACACACACACATATATATATATATATATATATATATATATATAAACACCTATGCATGTATGTGACGGTGGAGAAATCTCAATTTGACGTCTTCTTCTCATATTGGTCGAGATTGATCAAGTTATAACTTATAAGTGGCTCATTGTAAAATCAAGAGTTTCTAAACTAGAGTACATTTAAGATATTTTTGTTGGGAAGGTAAGAACCCTAGTCTTTCCTTGACAAGTCATTGAACTATATGTAATAAATATTCTTGTATAACCCCCCAGTTGTTTTTTTTTTTTTTTTGAGATCTGTCTTTTATTGTCCATTAGATACATTTGTATCCTAGGATATTATTTTGATATTATATTTTATCTTAAGATATTTTAAAATATATTACCTCTTCGTAATACGTAAACTTGAACGAATATATATATATGTATGTATCTATTGCATCTTTTTATACTGTGAGTTATATCCATTCCATTTTCTGTTATGATTATCACCCTTGAGGATCCCTCTATAAAGTTTGGGCCCATGGACGTGTGGCAGGGGACTACCGAGCAGAATGGGCCGATGGTAGGATCTTTTTTGCACTATCTCATCCGTATGGATCTGATTTTATTTGCAATTAGGTATTGGCTATAGGTAAGGTTGGATTGGTGTATTGCATGGACATGTGGTACACTTTCCATTAGTTTAGGTCAAGGTAGCTCCTTGACAAGGGAGATATAAGGATTTCTATTATACTTTATCTGTTTTGGGTAGTAATAAGATTGAGGATCGACTAGTCAACTCAGTTCACAATAGCATGTTTCTAAAAATCATTTGTGACTTGATTATATCATTACTTGTTCTACCTATTTTAAAAATCAATCATCACATGACATTTTCATTACTTGTTCAGAGCATCATGTTTTTTATTGCATGCAAAAATCACATTATATGTTTCAGTACGTTTTTATTGTTGATTTATGCTATATATGTGTAAACTAGTTTTACTAAGTCCTTTTGACTTAATTACAACCCTATTCGTTTTGTTCTTATTTTATTAACTGCTTTTGACTTACAACTCTATTCATTTTGTCCTTTGCCTCAGATTAGAAATTGAAGCCTGCTTACATTGAAGCTGGTAGGGGTAGACAATGGAGTTACATTTATAATGAGTTACGCTTCCACTTATTATATTGGTAGTCCACAATTGCATTAGAATTAGTAATTGTACCAAGTGCTTGTCGCCATGTGGGTACTCATATACTTATGTAGTGGCAGTCCAATCATATGTAATGTATATGCTAGAGGGTGTTACAGCGTGGGAGTCGCATGCCATTTTCCGCCCTATAATATATGCTAGAAGTCCTAAATGTCAAATAAGGTTAAATTCGTGTCTTAAAATTAAAAAAAAAAGAAATAAAGTCCTAAATTGAAAATGTGTGCAATATACGGGTCTAAAATTATATTTTTGCACAAAATTGATATTGAACCACTAAATTTGCATTTGTCATAAATAGTAGAACTAAATGTAGGTTAATTGCAATTTTAGTCCCATAGGTATGTCTTTATCCGATTTTAATCCCATTCGTTTCAATGTTCTCAATTTTGGTCCCATATGTTTCAATTTTCTTAATTTTGGTCCCAAATGTTTCAATTTTTGCAACTTTGGGACATTTCTAAAATTCTATCTAATCTTTAACGGTGAAGACACACGTGCCTCACGTGGCTGTTAAATCCCATACGTTTCAAATTTGTGCAAAGTCCCAAAATTGCAAAAAATTGAAACTTATGGGACTAAAATTGAGAAAATTGAAACAAATGGGACCAAACTTGAGAAAATTAAAGCAAATGGGACCAAAATTGGACTGAATTTTCATCCCATGTGAGGCGCATGTGCCTTCACCGTTAAAAATTAAACGGAATTTCAGAAAAATCCCAAAATAGCAAAAAATTGAAACATATGGGACCAAAATTGAGAACATTAAAACTAATGGGATCAAAATCGAACAGAGGCGTACCTATGGGATCAAAATTGCAATTAACCCACTAAATGTGTCGAAAGACCTAAATTATGTGACGCAAGAATGGAATTTTTCCGTAGTTTGCAATATTACACCAAATACTAATTTATTATAAAGTATCCAAATTACATTTATCTTTAAATTTTTCTCATGCATATGGTACATGGTAGTTATCTAAGTACTACAACCTTAGATCATATATACAAGAGGTCTTTTCAAATAAATATAACTCATTGTGGTTTTACAAACTGAAGGCTCACGATATAAACATTTTTAAACCCATGATGTATATTGATGTGCATATTTTCAAGTTTGATGTATTAGAAAAGAAGGCCACAAGTTAAAAAGTAACAGTAGATAAAATATTATTAACCAATAAATAAATGCACAACTAGCCGCCTGATTGATGAACTAACAATATGAGAATATATATTTGCTCAGTATGTACCTAGAATTGGGGTGTATGCATAGTACAAAATCAAATTAGTTAGCTTGCCTAACAATTAAAAATGAATGTAGCTCTTTGCCTATGTATGTATTCCTTGCTGTAAACCATGTTATCAATTGTGAAAACTACTATTCATATCCCCTTTAGCAATATCTACATTTATTAATTTAGTTTATCATTAGCTAACAAATTTCCCAGTGAAGTGCTCTCTATTTAGGCACCCTATATTAACACCAAAATGCATTGCCGCATACTCTTTCTTAGTCAATTTTCTTAGTTCAAACAATTGCAATAACTTCTTGAGCTATGTTGTGCCAATGTCAATGTTATTATTGAGCTTTATGATCACTTTATACAATGTGATACTCATCAGTTTGGTAAAATTCAGGAGACAAAAGACAAGAGTAAGACAACAAAATTTATTATTGATGAGGCTGAAAAATATGTTGTTCGCCCAAGAGTTGAGGAAGTCAATGCCACAAAATTTATTATTAGTGAATGTAAGCGTGGACCTCATCCACGTCCATATCCATGTCTCAGTCCACCATCTGAAAAATTTGAGGTGATGATAAACGTGAATGGCACACAAGTACAAGGTTCAGCCCACGTCCCCAACCCCCAAGTTCAAAAATTACATTAATCTTACAAGGGGATAGTACAGGCGTAGCTACTTGTATATCTATGATTTATTGAAATAATCTATTTTGTCCCACTATATTTCTTTTTATTTTTCTTTTCTTGTACCATAATGTTGACATAAGTCTCGAAGACAATAAAGAGAGAATAAGTGGTGGCTTTATGTGTTACTTTGTTCTAATAATATGGTTCACTTGATAAAGTGAAATTATTTATGTACTCTTGGCTAGTGCATCCTTGTATTGCTAACTAGTTAATACATGAAGCTAAATTATTAACGAATAACAAAAGAATGTCTTCCTAATAAATTAATTATCATGAGTTAGTGTTTGCATAAATTTTCTCTGGCCGCACCGAAGTGGCCGCTCAGGGTTCGAACCGGCTGAGTTCGATGTGAAAGCAGCCAATTCGAAGTGAGCTTTTTGTGTTCGGGTATGGGTGTGCCAGTGTACAAGAGCACACAAGTGGAAGTCTTGTGGTTCGAAGTGAAAAGTGACGTGGTTCGAAGTAAAAAATGACGTGGTGCGCCTAAGACTTCTACTTGAAAAACGACTGAATCGGAGTAGGCAAACACTACTCCTGAGGTTCTACTTGCCTA
Source organism: Petrea volubilis (assembly GCA_026212405.1). Lineage (NCBI taxonomy): Eukaryota > Viridiplantae > Streptophyta > Magnoliopsida > Lamiales > Verbenaceae > Petrea > Petrea volubilis. Next base: position 18,231,797 of record CM047871.1, on the reverse strand, counting down.
CAACTCAATGTAGGATTAGGGATGGCAATGGGTCCGGGTTTGGCCCGAACCCGACCCGGACCCGACCCGCTAGGACGGGTTTAGACCCGCTTAAACGGGTCTTGGGACGGGTCGCGGGTCCAAAATTTTGGACCCGCCCGGGTTCGGGTCGAGTCTCGGGTCCATTGAGACCCGGCCCGAACCCGACCCGTATATATATATGTATTATATATTATATATATATTTATAATATATAAATAAATAAAATTAAAGAAATTAATTTATATATAATATATATTTATAATATATATTATATATATTTATAATATATAAATGTTTCACTTGAACATATTTTATTAGGCTTTATAGTTATGATTATGGTAATTTTTTCTTATGGTTGGACATTTAAAGTTGGTTATTATTATTTCACTTGAATATGTTTTATTAGGTTTTATGTACAATTTGAATATTTTCAATTATTAAGTTTCTTGTACAATTAAAAATTATTGTTTAAAAAAAAAATTAAAAATAAAAATTTCAATTATTGAAGCGGGTTTGCGGGTCGGGTTTGGCGGGTACGTGGGGCGGGTTGGGAGGGGTTTCGGAACCCGGCGGGTTCAACGGGTCCAACCCGTCGGGTTCGGGTTCGGGTCGGGTCCGGGACCCGTCGGGTCTGGGACGGGTCCCGGGTCCAGAAAAACCTCGCGGGTCGGGTCTCGGGTTTGGCCAAACCCGTACCAGACCCGACCCGACCCGTTGCCATCCCTATGTAGGATTTAACAATTCAGCACTCTCAAATATCGAAAAGGGTCAAAAGTGTTAAATGGAAGAGGAAATATATTCGAAGACAATGGCTACTCGCCACACGGACTTTTACAGGACTCGATTATAGACACACGCATTGATGACTCGGGCCATATCTATGACAGAAATGCATTAAGCAGTCCCTAAGAACTCTAGCTACAAATCGGCCACATTGATGACTCCGGCCATATCTATCTGTGAGTGTATTCAAAGGCTGTTCACTCCAATGAGCATTGATTGACTCCGTCTGTACTCCTCTTCATGCATGCGCTCGATATGAATGCTGTGTACCACTCCGTCGTATTGATATCTCACTTCGAACTGGGCCTAATCTGAGTGAGTGATGGCTATGACCTCGTGACGTTACGAAATGGGTGCATTGATATCCTCACTTCGAGCCAAATGAGGTATGGCTACAAACGTTTGTAAGGGTTTTCTACCTACTGGACTAAAGCTAATCTTTTGTTCATTTAAACTAAAAAATCAGAGAAGTGATGACTTCTTGATTGAGAGAATTGTTGTTGTGTTTGATTGATTGACATTGTGTGTTCAAATGGTGACTTTAGCTCCTTTGTATAGGTTTTTTTAAGCTGCAACCGTCACCCTTTATTTTCAAAACTACCTATCTTATTCCGGTTTGGCCACTTGATATAGATGGTCGTCCTTATCTCTAGGATATGGCAGTTATGCCATATCATCTAGATTTCAAATTTCCAGCAGCACATGCCCTTTGTTTTAGGCATGTTCAGGTATAACTACCTGCCTTCTCTTTGTCCAGTCAGTTATTCTCTTCCAACAAAACCCTAAAAATAAGGGATTCGATTATTCCCATATTTATCTTACTCTTTTCCTATTTTATATTCCTGCTGATTGGGCCATGGGCCGTTATTTCATCTCGGCCTGGGCCTCCATCGTAGGCCTCTGTGTACGCGCTGAAGAGACCTAGGCCTTATTGATTTCATTTCGCTGTGGTGAAAAGGACGAATCAACCCACTTCGAATGGACAGAAAAAATTTATTTTTCAAGCCCAAATTAATAGTTAGTTGCCATAAATAAGAATATTTATAGATGTGAAGTTGTGCTTGTCGGATGTAGATATGTGGGAGACATACACAATAGCAGTTTGTTCCACGCTTTTCCTGCAATACTTACAATCATTTTGGCAAACTTCTATCAAGGAAATGAACATTACTGAGTGTTTGCATAAATTTTCAGCGTTCGCGCCTAAGTGGTCACTCTAGGTTCGAATTCACTGAGTTCGATAGGAAAACAGTGAATTCGAAGTGAGCTTCTTGTGCTCGGGTGCGGGCGTCCCAATGTGCAAGAGCACACAAGTGGAAGCTTTGTTAATTCGAAGTGAGGAAGTGATGTGATGCGCCTAAAACTTCTATCGAAAAATGATTGAATTGGAGTAGGCAAACACTACCTCTAAGGTTCTACTTGCCTACAACTTAATATAGGACTTAACAATTCACTACTTTAAAGATCGAAAAGGGCCAAAAAGCTTAAAACTAAAAGAGAATGGATTAGAAGATGATAGCTACTCACCACCTGAACCTTACAAGACTCGACTACAGATACACGCATTGATGACTCAGGCCATATCTATGACAGAGATGCATTGAGCAGTCCCTAAGAACTCTAGCTACAAATCGGCCACATTGATGACGCCGACTATATCTACTTGTGGATGTAAGCAGAGGTTGTTCACTCCGATGAGCATTGATTGACTCCGTTTGCACTCCCCTTCATGTATGCGCTAAATATAAATGTAGGGTACCACTCCGTCGCATTGATATCTCACCTTGAATCGGGTCCAATCCAAGTGAGTGATGGCTACGACCTCGTGATGTTACCAAATGAATGCATTATGATCCCATTTCGAGCCAAATGAGGCATGGCTACAAACATTTAGGAAACGATTTTCTACCTACCGAATTAAAGCTAATCTTTGTTCAGTTAGACTAAAAATCAGAGAAGTGATGACTTCTTGATTGAAAGGGTTGTTGTTGTGTTTGTTGATTAACGTTGTGTGTTTCAAATGGTGAATCCAGCTCCCTTTTATAGCCTTCAAACTGCAACTGTCCTCTATTTTTGGAGCTGGTTACCTTATTCCTAATTGGCCATTCGAAATGAATGGGAGTCCTTATTTGGAGGACATGGCAGTTGTACCAAGTTATCTGGATTTCAAATTTCTAATAGCACGTGTCCTTTATTCTAGGCATGTTTAGGTACAACTTCCTGCCTTATCCTCATCCGGTTAGTTATTCTCATCACACGATCCCTAAAAACAAGGGATTTGATTATTCTCATCTTATTTTCCTATATTTTTATTTTTTGCTGATTGGGCCATGGGCCTCAATTCACTTCGACTCGGGCCTCTAACGTGGGCTAATCCACTCGTGATGAAGTGACCTAGGCCCTATTAATTTTATTTCGGTGTGGTGAAAAGGACCAAAATCAGCTAACTCCAATCCTATACAAAAATTCATTTTTAGACCCAAACAATGCCTCTTGCAAGTTGTGATCAATTGCAAGATTTGATCATAACTTGGTTAAAGTTTCATCTGCTTTGCACCATTATTTTGAAGGCTTCTTTGTTTTATTTTCGCCACCTTCGATGTGGCAATTCTAGCAAAATGTACTATTGTAAGAACAATGGCCCTCACGTTACCAGTAATACTTGGCAATTAGGCCATAAAAATGTCACAGCTGAATTTTTTGCAATACATTTATTATTTATTTTATTATCAGTGTATATGTAAATATATATTTATGCATATATTTTTTCTGTTTTTTTCCTCCTCGGCTAAGTTTTAAATTACGGCCGTTACTGGTGCCATCATGATGGTGCCCTTTGAGTTCCCGGATACTAGCCGTTGCTCACACTAGTGTCCTCCCACTTTTTGAACTTTACTTAATCCCTATCTCTTAACTCCCACCTTTTTCCACCTTTTAGTGTTTATCTCCAGATTTTTAGGAATCCTCCCCACTTGCAAAATTTGACTTTTAAACCCTTGCTACTCTTTCTCGTTTTTCTCTATTGTTCTTTTAGCTCATTTCCCACAATTACAAAACCCTAGCTCCTCTGCAATCATCAATGGCATCCCAAGATTCAACAATTTTTGCCTATGAGGGTTCTCATTCTTTGGGACCCGTTCTTAGCGTCGAAGCTCCCCGAGATAACCCTCACGACATCACTCTCTTCGAGGAGCACCTGCCATACCCAGCAGGCCATGTTTTTGGCACTTCTGCTCGCAACTGGCCATGGTCGCCCAACTCCTCCGTTCATCATGACTTTGTGAATTGGTGTATCTGCGTCGAGGCTATTCATGGCCAATTGTGGAAAAATATTAGGATTTGTGAGCCCATTCAGGTCTCAAAAATCCCTTATTCCCTTGATTTGTGGTTTTTGGAAGCGACCTTGCCATTTTGGTGCAGAATCGACAACACCTTCCACTTCATTGCGGGGCCCATAACTCTTACTCTTCTTGATTTGGAACAAATGGCCGGGTTCAAATCTTCCAGCCGCCCTATTGGCATCGAGGTAAGGTATGATGACCTTGACATTCTAGAACTTTCGCACTTATCCTGTGAGAATAATCCCATGACTAGGTATGGGCATATCATTTCCCATTTTGTTAATAAGGTCACCCTGGTCTCCGATGAAGAGCATGTCCGATTTTTGGTACTTTGGCTGTGTAGATATATTTTTTGTAGCCAGTCTTTCCAACAGACCATGGAATTTTACTATATGGCTAGGTCGTTAGCTACGGGTGCCGAATTGGCGTTGGGCCCGGTCGTGTTAGCCTTCATTTATAAGGGTTTGCGCAAGTTAGTCAAAGTCAGGCCTATTTTGGTTGGTGCAGATGTGGCTTCATGCCTACTTTCCTCACCTGTGTGCAAGATCGGTTAGCATGAGGATGGAAAAGGAGCTCTTCGCCACCTTGCTGGCACAAGTTTCCATTTTGACTGCCAACCCTGAATGGGCTTTTGATCTCTTCTACCTTTCTCAAGATGGGAGCATACTAGAATGGGATATTCTCTGCAGTGGTGACCTAGCGTTTTATCGCCATGGGTCCAAGTCCTTTCATATCAAGGATCAGCGGCGATAGGCTTCCTACCTTATTGCTAGAGACCTACCGTATTGTTTTCATTTTGACAACACGGTCTCCAGCTGCCTTTTGCCTTATACTCCTCATTATGTGGCACGTCAGTTTGGCTTGGTTCAGTTCAAGCTGAACGAGTATAAAAACAGGGGTGCTAACGTTTCAGGGGTTTAACAGAGAGCTCTTGGCGTCGTTTAAGTGAATTTGAATTCACTTATTTTGTCAGGGATCCCAGGGCCACTTCAACTTTTTAGGCCTGGTGGAATCAATATCTGGGTCGTTCTTAGATTGAGCCTGCTCACGCAGCCATGGCCCATTTCACTATTTCAACTGTGCCCCCAAAGGTCGCCACTGATGTGCCCTTTCCTAAAGATGTACTTGTCAAGTTTGCCACTGGCAAAAGAAGTATTGGGAAATTTGAACGATTTTATAATGTTACCTGGAACCCCTTATGTAAGGACCTGTATTCTCACTCCCATTATGTATAAGATATACTTAAATGTGGATATTTTACATTTATATGTATATGTTCCATAATGTTAAGCTTTGTATTACATGTTCCTTTTAAGTACAAAAAGGTACAAGTTAGGATTATTTCTTGTCTTGGCTAATCATCATATAAACTATACAATTCATGAAAATACATGTTGCATAAATATATATATATATATATATACACGGTTTTTGTGTATACATATACTAAAGACTTAGAAGATCTTCTTTTCTTCTTATAACTATTATAAATTGTTGGAAAAACCCTAAAGAAGACCTAAATTGCATTTTCTACCCCTAAATGTTATGTTCTTCCATAAATACATAAAATAAGAAACAAGTTATAAATTTTCAGAAATTATCTAAGAGTGACCAGTTTTAGAGTATAAGAACAAGGAAAATGTTTTATACTAGGTAGAAAATCATCCTCAAGTCTTCATCCCTGAAGTATTGATGAAAATGTACAAGTGTATATACACTTGTATAATCCCTTCTAGATGTAGTTATACATGTATGATTCATATTAGCCTAGACTACCACTTAACCCAATTAGGCTTGTTGGTTGGACAATTAGTTGGAAAGTTGAAATCATTAGATAATGACTTAATTATTATTATACTCTTATGTCTACTATTATTGTCTATAAGTAAATCTTATGCAAGAAAATGCAAAAACACCACCCACACACACCTAAGAAAACCGTCCCCCTCCCCATACACTCTTACCTTCATCTTTTGTCCATTTCTTTATAAAATTCAGCCCACTTTCATCCTTATACTTTTACACCACCGTTAAACTACAAAGAAGAAACACTACTATAAAAGGCAGAAACCTTGCCTATGGCTTGAGTTAGAATTAGGTTTCTATGAAAGTATTAGCTATATATCTTCCCCATTAGACCTTAAGAGGTAATCACGGGTTGATTTCCATCTTAGGTCTTAGGGAATACAAGAGAATTTGGTTATATGTTTACAGTGATTTCATGTGCATCTTACCCTTGAATTTCTAGAAATCATGCTGAAATTTTGCATGCAATGTGTTCAAATGATGCTTGAGTTAGGTATTATTATGTTTGATAATTTTTTAGGGCTTCAATTATGTGATGGAAGCTGGAATTTCATGTTTGTCAAGGTGAACTTTTAGTTAAAAGCTTGCCGGAATCACTGTTCACAGTGCTGAAATTTTTGGTTGAAAGGCTGCAAAATCTTCTTTTTACAAAGCTGTGAAATCCAATTTTTCCAAGGACAAAATCCGTGTTATGAGCTAAAATTCCTGTGTATAATAAGCCGGAATTACAGTATTTTCAAAGCTGGAAAGTTTGGCTTCAAGAGCTGGAAATTTCAGTAGTCGCGCACTAAAGCGTTTTGCGTCGCAGTCTAAAAATTCCAAGTCTCGCAAGCTGGAAACTCGAAATTCTACCAATTAAAACCTTATTTTACAACATTATAAACATAGTTGTGAAATCCTAGCAGGTTTTAGGCTGGAAATTCCGTGCTTACAAACTGAAATTTTCAGTGCGTCGCAAGTGTTCGCAGACTGCGAATTTTTAGTTCATAGAGGCTGAAATTATGTTCACTCATGTGAAATCTGCTTGAAAACATGCTGAAATTCTATATCATTATGTGTCACACATGAAATTATGTGCATGTCGGGCCCCAAAGTGCCAGGGGTGGATGTGGTCAAGTTCGGTCGGGCGGCATTGAGCTTGCCGGTCTTAAATTAGTTCTCGACCCTCCATCATTGCCTAATCCCTCCTTGCATAGACAGAGTGTCTATGTACTGAAGTGGGTCGTAGAAAAATTCGGCATATGCCTGGGATATGACCGCTAGAGTGATTGGTTGGAAATTGGAGTGTTTGGTTGGAATTATCGGCACGAAGTGATAAGGTAGCCGCCAGTCGACGTGGAAGAAATAAGAATGTGAAACTATGTGTTTATATGCTAAATTTATGTGGTTATATGTACAATTCATATGAACACCTCATGTTGTATGCAAGTTTCTTTTTTTTTTTTTTTTTTTAAAAGAACCGGCACGTGCCCGCCGTGGGGTTTTCATAGGGCCCCCCCTATTTTATTAATAATAATCAAAAGCTTACAAATGTTTTTGAGTACAAAGCCTCCTAGCCAACTATAATATAAAATAAACCTAACAGTCTAAACAAAGCAAAACGATGCAAATCCCTAGCCATCTAAACAATCAAAAAGAAACAACAACCCTGATCTAGCCTACCATGCTAAATTCACGGACTTTGCTCCGAAAGTGTGGAAGCTCGAGTTGACCCATTCGAATGAGTACCTGTATTCTTCTCTCCAGCTGCTGAATTGATAGAGTCCTAGTGTCTTGGGTGTCACAAGCGAGGTTTGCCAAGTGGTCGGCCACTTGATTTGCCTCTCTACATATATGGGTAAACTTGATATTCAAGTTCGCCATGAAGTTTCTAATGTGAAGGAGCTCATGTTGTAAATGCCAAGGACCACCTTGGGGTCCCGAAAGAAAAGACAAGATGGTCTTGGCATCCGTTTCAATCCAGATCCTCATGAACCCCCAATCCTTGGCAATACGAAGAGCTTCAGCGACCGCCCAAAGCTCTGCATGAATGCTGGAAGTAGCTCCCAAAAAGGTGTAGAAAGCGAATATGCCTCAACCTTCATGGTCCCGGGCAATTCCCCCGGCGCCAGCCACCATGCCAGCCCTTGATGCTCCATCCGTGTTGATTTTAATCCAGCCCTGGTCCGGTTTGAGCCATCACACGATCTTAGTCTCCCGACGTTTCCATTTCTTTAAAGAGAAAGCAAAGAACAATGTTGCGTGTTCATCCCCTTTCCAGTGTCCAATGTTAAAGGACTTGCCACAACTCAGGAGGTAAACATGGCGCCAAACCCGATATACAACCCGGCTGGCTCCAATCCTTCTCCCCTCATATTTGCTCATATTCCTCACCTCCAAGAGATACCAAAGAATCAGAATAGCAATCAACAAACGAGCATGCATATGCGAGAGAGATGCAGCAGAGTTATGCCAGTATAGTAATGTAATATCAACCCTATTCGTGGCTGGTCGAGCAAGGTGGAAGAAACTTGCAAAGAAGTCCCAAACCCGCATAGCCTTGGAGCTAGTGAGGAAAATGTGTTCAAGCGTCTCATAATCTCTGCAACACAGACAGCGGGAAGGCAAGGGAAAGTCCCTTCCGCTGCATGCGAGCGTCCGTGGGCACCCATCCCTTGAGAAGTCTCCATATGAATACCGAGATGTTGGGTGAAAGTAATGGCGACCAGATTTGCCCGAACAACTCATGTGTTGGTTTCTTATCACGAATGATCTCCCAAGCTGATTTGGTAGAAAACAAGCCCGAGGCTTCCGGCTTCCACAAAAGCACATCGCCAGCGTTCCCCCGAATTGGGACAGCGACAACTCGCTCGACCAGATATGGGGGCAATACATCTGCAAGCTTGTCCATAGCCCAAGAGGTCTCGCTCCAGTATTGAAGAACCTTATCATCGCTGTGGATTTGGGAAGGGACAACTTCGGTGAGACATTCCTCCATTAGCCACTGGTCCCGACAAAATGAAATGTGGCCCTCCTCAAGGCTCCAGAAGAGATGAGGTTCGACCTCTTGTTTAATTCTCATCATGCGCTTCCATATGTGGGAGCCCCCCCTCTTGAATTCTAGGTCCATAGGATAGGCCACTCCGAGCGTATTTGGACTTCATGAATCTTGCCCACAATGAGTCTTGGGAGCAAAATTGCCACCATAATTTGCACGAGAAGGCGCGCACCATGTCTTCTAGCTTTCGAACCCCCAACCCTCCTTCATCCCTAGGGGCGCAAACTCCGGACTAGGCGCACCAATGTGTTCTACTCCGTCCGCCAAAAGATCCCCAAAGGAATCGATTGAAAAGACGGGAGATCTTTTCCATAATTGACTTAGTAGGCTCAAGGACTTGGAGGGTGTGGAGAGGAATCGACCCCAAAACAGACTTGATGAGTAGGAGGCGTCCCCCTATGGTAAGAAGGTTATTCCCCCAGGAAATGAGTTTGTTTTTCAATTTTTCGATGAGGCCCTTTAAGAGAGACTCCGTCTTACGACCCGCATAAAGGGGAGCACCCAGATATGTGATGGGGAGCTCAGTTTGAGTAAAACCTGTGATCCGTTTAAGTTCTCTAGTCCGTTTTCTAGAACAGTGGCGGAAGACAATGAACGAGCTCTTAGTCGTGTTCAGTTTTTGCCTTGAGATCTCCTCATATTCCTTCAAGAAATCTATTAATCGTCGAACGCCCGCTATACCAGCCTTCATGAAAATAATGACATTGTCAGCATAGGCAAGATGAGAGATCAAGATGTCCGTATTATCCGTGTATGACATGGAGGGATACCTTCCGAAGAGATCATTCAATCCTCTCGACAACCACTCGGCCGCTAGAATAAATAGAGCAGGCGAGATAGGGTCCGCCTGGCGTAGACCCCGGGTCGAATGGAAATATCCAGCACTCGCCCCATTGACGAGAATCGAAAACCAACAGTGCTCAACGCAATTTTTGATTAGCTTCAACCAATGGTCACTGAATCCAAAATCTCGAAGAACCTGCATGAGGAACGACCAATGGACCCGATCATAGGCCTTAGCCATGTCAAGCTTCAAAATGAGCCGTCCCCCTCTAGTCTTTTTATTTAGAGAGTGTGTCAACTCCTGGGCAAGCAGGATGTTATCAGCAATTCTACAACCCTCAACGAATCCGGACTGCGATGCCGACACTAGTAAGGGCAGCACCGAAGCTAGGCAAGCATAGAGTAACTTAGTCATGAGCTTATTGGTGACATTACATAGGCTAATGGGCCTAAAGTCACCCCAAAATATTCTCATAAAAAATTCTGGATTTATAAGTACCTAATGGCGATGAAGCCGAATCAAAGTACCTACGCATGATTTCCCATGGGTTTATGAACATTTTCACATTTGAATTATTCAATATTAAAATTATTTCTTTGTGCGAATTCTGCACATAAGGCAATGCTTCTTCCTGTTCATTTTCTACAATTTTCTCTGCATATGAAGTTTGGGAACTACCTTCACCAATTTGATTAAATTTTTGTTGTTTCAAAAATTCTTGAAATTCTTTTTTCATGGATTCATCCATTTCTGATGATCCAATATCAGAAATATTCTCCTGGTATAATTTTTGGTCAGATGTCGACCTCTTCCTCTTCCTCTATTCTGAGGAGGTCTTCCTCTTTCTCGTGGAATCATTATCTTGAAATAAAATATTTAAGCAATACAAGATTCATTAATAATTTGGTTAAGATGAGTTCTCCTGCCTTTCCAATATGTAATATCATTTAATACATTATTTCTATTTTCATTACTTATATCAAATTGTAAAGTAAATTCCAGTCTTTGAATGATTTTATCAATTCGTCTGGACTTTTTAACCAAAGCATTAATAGGCCATAAAGTCCTTTGATTCAAAGGTAAAGGAAGTTCTTGCATCATTCGATTAACTTCTCGAATATGAGCTTCAATAAGTCTTCTTCTAGCATTCTCAGCCATATCCTGAAAATTATATAATCAATTTATTTATTTCTGATTGAACATTTCTTAACAATTCTTGATAATAAGAAATCAAGTTATTAATTTCCTGAAGAGTTTCTTCATTATGTTCTAAGTTATTTTTCACATAATTTAATCCTTCAATATCATGACGGATTCTTCTTGAAAGCTTGACTAATTTAGGAATTAGAGGCCTTCTCCTCCTTCTTGGGTTATGCATCTGAAAGACAATTTTATTAAGCAATAATAGAGTCAGTAACTTCTGACGCATATTGACACATATCATCAATCATTACAAACATATTAATGAGAGCCAAGTAGGTGTCAATAGGAAGATTTTGAGGTGAGTCTAGATATCTATCACTGTCTAGACAAAATCAAATTTCATCCCTTTGTTTTATAGTCTGCCGTTGCCATTCCAGATGATTTCTTATTCCATTAAAATGAACTGGTCTAAAGATTAAATTCTAAGGATTCCTGTAGAGTCTTGAATAAGTTAATTGGTCAAAGATATCAAAGGCATATAAAATTCTTCTCCTAGTTGTGTCATTAGTTGACTGAGATAAAGATGCCATTAGTATATAAGATTCTGTAATTTATTGTGTGCAAATTCATATGCATCAAGAAAAAGACTATAATTATTTAGGATAAGTGCAAATTCTGCAAAAGTAGGAGGTTCTGGAGTATCAACATATCTGTTGTTAAGTAAAACAAACTTTATATCCTTGATGAGAATTTGAAGTTGTTTTTCCCAGTTCATAATTTTCTTAATATTAGAGCATTTTGATATTTTATAAGTTAATAAGTCATGGTTTCTGAACATAGCTTCAAAGAGATTTCTTTCCAAAGCACTGGTATCCCACAAAATTCTGCGGTTACTCATCTCCTGCAAGGATTAAGCAATAATTCTGCTCGCTGTATTTCTGAATCTCTAGCGTACCTCTATCCAGCAGTCATAATTATCAAATAAGTAAATTCTACTATAATATGGTACATCAAAACCATCCAAGGTCTTTCCAGTTCTAAGACATTGGTCAATGTCTTCAACCAGTCTGTTGACTTGTCTAACCCTTTGCATTAATTTGGGTATACTGGCACCATGTAAAAATGAAGTTCTTATGGGACCACGATACATGTGTCGATATAAATTTCTATCGAAATAATTAATTTCTAATATGCGAGGGATTCTTCTAACACGGAAAGGCATTATTCCTGTAAAAATTCTCTGGTTAGAAAATTAGGTAAATTATTTTCTTTCCCTTTTTTATTAAAAATTTCAAAATCAAATGGTGCTAAATGGGCTTGCCATCTTGCAAACATTTATTTTGACACATCATGTTTAAAATCTTTATTAAACATAAATTTAGCAGCTTGACAATCAGTATAAATTGAAAATTTCTGATTATAAAGATCATCTTGAAATTTTAAGACACATTTTACAATAGCTAATATTTCTTTAGCTATAGTAGCATAATTCTTTTGACTAGTATTCCATTTTTCAGAATAATATCTAATTAAATATTCTTTTTTATCAATAGGAGATTTTTGTTTTAAAATTCCTCCATATCCTATGTCACTAGCATCTATTTCTATAATCTTTTCCCATTCTAGATTAGCTAACATTAAATAGGGTAAATTACTAACCTTTTGTTTAATTTTTTGAACAGCCTAAGTATGTAATTCACTCCAAGGGTTTGGTAAATTTTTCAATCTATCATAAAGAATAGCAGTATCGTGGGCTAAATTCTTATAATATGGGGATGTATAATTTAAACTCCCTAAAAATCTTTGTAACTGAGTTTTATCAGTTATAATATCAGGAAATTTACATGCAAATTCAATACTCCTATTTATTGGAATAATTTGACCATTCTCAATATTATGTCTTAAGAATCTAATCTTAGTTTGAAAAAGTAACATTTTAGGTCTAGAAATTACTAAACCACTTTGAATAATTATTCTTTTGAAAATATCCAAATGTTTAAAATGGATTTCAATTGTTTTTGAAAATATCAAAATATCATCGATATAAACAATTATGAATTCACTATAAGGAATGAATATTTCATTCATTATATTTTGAAATTTAGAAAGTGCATTCTTTAGACCAAAAGGCATAACATTCCATTCAAATTGTCCTATGAGGACATTAAAAGCAGTTTTATACCTATCATTTTTATGAATTTGGATTTGCCAATAACCAGATTTTAAATCAAATTTAGAAAATATATGAGCTTGATATAATCTATCCAATAAATCTTTCTTATTGGGGATAGGATATCTAATCCATTTTAAAACTTTATTTAAAGGTTTGAAATTTATTACTAACCTAGGAACACCACGTTCTTGTTCCGCATGTTTATTCACATGAAATCCTGTACATGACCCAGGTGATTTAGAGTGTCTAATGAGTTTTTTCTCAAGTAATGTTGCAATTTCTTTCTTACATAATTCTAGATATTCTTGATTCATTTGACAAGGTCTAGCCTTTGTTGGAATATCTTTTTCATGAAAATTTTCTTCATATGGTAAAGATACAATATGTTTCTTTCTATTCCAGAATGCATTTGGATGATCATTACAAATTTGTAGAGTAAACTCATTCAAAATTAATTTAATTTTATCCTGTAATTTAGGATTTTTTAATTTTTCATCTATATTTAAGAGATTTATCTCATGTCTAAGAAAATTTAAATGTTTATTTTTTGCAAAAAATAATTCTTTTAGTTCATTCAAAACTCTTGTAAATGGTTTTGTTATAAAATTAAAATTAATTTCATTTTCTTGAAATGTTCCAATAAAACCTTTTTCATCAATATGTTTTAAAGGAAATATTTTCTTTAAAAATGGGGTTCCAAGAATTACTTGATTAGTAATATTCTTTACTAATAAAAAACTTGAAGGAATGCAAGTTTGTTCTTTACAAATAAAAGCCTTTGGCAATTTATAATTAATCTCTAACTTTTGACCATTAGCAGAAGTCAAAGTATGAGTAGTTTTATGAAAATACCTGGTAGGAATTATTTCTTCCTGTATACAATTCAAGTCTACACCACTATCAATAAGTGCAGTTAAATCTTTTACAAAATATTTATCTATTAAAAGAGTTATTTTAATAAACCATTTTTGAGAAGTCACCATTTCAAGTGTAGATAAAAAATTTTCAGTTTCTTAAAATTTTATATTCTCAAAATGAGACATATCCATTATTTCTTTTCCATTGGAATTTTTAAATTCAAGTTGAGAAATTCTTACTTCAAAAGACTGATTTTTCGTTTTTAAACAAATTATTTCATTTTTTAATTGTTCAACTACTTGTTTTAAATCAGCAATAGCAGTAGGTACTTCTACCTGTCAGTCTTTGTTTTAAGAGTTTATAAACTTCAGCCCTAGTATATGGTTGATTTATTGAAATAGGTTTTTCAAAATTATTTGAAATATGATTATGACTAGTTTCACCAGTAATATTGTCTAAAATAAATTTCTTTATTTCTGGATCTTTTGAATATTTTAAAAGATCTAATATATGATTCTGACTTAACATATTAATTTCAAATTCTTGAAATTTTGAAATCAGTTGATAAAATTCTTCATTATTAATATCTTGTTTTTCACAAGGTTGACCTTGAGTATAAGGTTGACATTCATTTTCTTTAGAAAAATAGTTTTCATTTTCTAAAACCTTTATTTTTTCTAAAATATCTGAATCAGAATTACTAAATTCATTATCACTTGATGAACTGGATAAATTTTCTTCTAATTCATTATCAGAGTTTAACATTAATTTACATAATGTTTCTTTTAAATCATTATCAATATTTAATTCATTGATTTTCTTTTTTACTTTACAATTTTTATAATAATGACTTTACAATTTTTATTTATAATAATAATAATAATTATTATTATTATTATTATTGAATTCAATTTAATTTTCTTTACTAACAATATATACATAAAGTTACTAATATAATAAAAAGTATCACTAAAGTTCATATTCGAATATTTAACGGATACTATGATCAATTTAGTCACATTTTCATGTTCCAATTAAACACTTTCCATTTTTTAATTATTCTCAAAGGAGAATATTAATCTTTTTACCAAACATATATGGATCCAATCATGATCCTATAAAAAGAACAAGAGATCTTTCTCGATAAATCCCCTTCCCCCTCATTATTTGAAAATCAAAAAGGTTATTTTCAAATTTGAATTCATTCATTTGGAATTTGAGTTAGTCTATTTTATTTTTATTTAATATTTAACTAACTAGAAAATTATTTTAAAATATGTATAAAAATTTGAATTACTTTATTAAAAGAAAAATGGCTTTGAAAAATAAAAAAATAATATATTATTAACTTTTAAAATTTATATATTATATTCTATTTAATTTTCTTTGCTAACAATATATACATAAAGGTTATTAATATATTAAAAAGTATCATTAAAGTTCAAATTCGAATATTTAACAGATACTATAACCAATTTAGTCCCGTTTCATGCTCCAATTGAACACATTCCATTTTTGATAATTCTCAAATGAGAAGATTATTCTATTTACCAAATATATACGAATCCAATCACGATTCTATAATAAGAATAAGAGATCTTTCTAAATCAATTCCCTTGCCCCTCATTATTCGAGAATCAGAAAGGTCTTTTTCTAGTTGGAATTTGTTCATTTAGAATATGAGTTATTCTACTTCACTTTTATTTAATAATTAATTCAGTAGAAAATTATTTTAAAATATGCATAAAAACTTTACATTATTTTATTGAAATAAAATGAATTTGAAAAATAAAAAATATATATACATTATTAATTATTATAAATTATATATTGTATTCTATGTAAATTTTTTATTAACATTATATTCATAAAAATATTAATTTAATAAAAAATATCATTAAAATTTGGATTCATATATTTTACGAATACTATGACCAATTTAGTCATATTTTCATGCTTCAATAGAACATTTTCCATTATTGATTATTCTCAAAGAAGAAGATTATTCTATTTACCAAACATATACGGATCTAATCACATGTTATAATAAAGTACCTTTTCAAATATTTTAATCGGATAGCCCTAGGTGTACTGGCATCTCTCGTTTGCTGAAGCGTTAGTTTTAAAAGCCTCCAGTTTCGAGATAGGGCTCCAGTGGGTTCCCGATGGCAGTTCGCGGGAGAGACAAAGCCGCACAGTCGACAGCGCCGCCTCCGGCAGGGCCGTGGCCTTGGCTGGTTTATTACCAGGGCAAAGATTGCAAAAGGCAAACATTCTGTTGCAACATATTAGGACCCTCGCCGGTGAATACATATCGCAAGAGCATCCCTGCTTTGCGCGGCAAAAAGGTTGTCTCTTGTTCCTATGGCTGGTTAGTTTTGTACGATGTTAGTACCAAATGTTTATCCCTCTGCAATTCCACCACCTTTGACGACACCATAATCCTGCCTAAATTACATCAAGGGATAATTACCCTCACCTCTCCTGAGTTTAGGTGAAAATATAAATATACCCCTCTTATTTCGAAAATTACCAATACCCCCCTGAGTTTTGTCCCCTTATTGCTAAATCAAACAAAAAGACTATAATACCCTTTTCCTCCCTAAATACTTGCAAGGTAAATTTATCCTCACTTTCCCTAAGTTTTGCCAAAATTACAAATAACCCCCTCTTATTTTGAATATGAATAATACCTTGTCTCGCCACCATATCGCCACTATCTGGATGGTGAAGCTACACACCAATTTTTTCGTTTCCTTAAGCCTGTCAAAACCCCTCAATAAATTTTGTTAATGCTCCATCCATTTGAATTTAATTGAACAAAAATTACATCAAACCCTAACTCGCTATTACATCTCCTCCGTCTAATTCCTCTATCACTATTGGCCCTGTCCCAAAATGGGTTTCACTAATGTGTTTGCTCATTGTAATTAGCTTAAGACCTTTTCAGATCCCGCCGAAAAAACCCATCGGAGAGAGCGACCCTTCGTAGCGTGTCTTTTTTCAAAAATATTACAGATATACCCTTATATAATTCGAAAAATTACAATAAACACCTTTCAATTTTCAAAACCTTGCAATAAATAAAGGTATTTGGCCCTCAAAAAATGATGGAAAAATTGACCAAGGACATTTTCGATAATTCAATAATACAGGGTGTTTTTTGTAAATATTGACATATGTCAAGGGGGTATTGGTAATTTTCGAAACAAGAGGGGGTTATTTGTAATTTTGCCTAAACTTAGGGGAGGTGAGAGTAATTATCCCTTACATCAATTATCAAGTTACAAGTTTGATAGTTGCGTGCTACTCCCGGCTTCTCCGAACAATAATAGCAGCTGCCACCGCCGCCAGTTGGATATTGATTTCAAGATCTTAATTTTCTTGTGAAATTATCAGTCCATAATGTGTTGTTGAGTCGGATCGGATCGGATCGCAAGAAGTGAATTGCAATAAGATACCGGAAGCAGTTGAAGACCCTTGTCCCAACTTTCTTAATCGAACTTGCTAGAGATCGTACTGGACTTTTGTTTCAGGTGGAGCAGTTTCTTGCGGGGGTAAAATATACGCCCTACTTCGTGCAAGTTGGCTTCATAGTTACTGTTATGTCTGGTCGATCGAGTTCATTGAAGAACAAGAAGAAGAAGAAGAACCGGCTGGGCTTGTGTTTTCTAGATTGGATTATGTTCTTGATTGTATGCTTCGACCTCTCCTAGCTTGGCCTACTCATATCAATGCCTATTTGTTGGAATCTTATGGAGAACTCTTCTTGTTGTATTTAAGTAGTGGAACTACTCTAGTGTTTCACTTCTACAAAATTAATTATGATGCCTTGAAGTGTGAGAGAGTTAAAAGCGTCAATGATAGAGCACTTTTCTTTGGTGAGAGCTATTGTTTGTCTTGTCCAGCACAAGGATCTGGTTGTATGTATTTTACCAGGAGAAATGATGAGAGTCTATATTGTTACTACATACACGATGATTCGTTGACTCAGCTACATCCGTGTTTGCCCACACCTTGGGTTTCTTCTCCTATCTGGATAATGCCACAAGTGACTGTCAGGTGAACGCCTCAGTCCTTCATCGTTTTCATCTCTAATTTGCTTTCCGATTTTTATTTTGTTGTTTTTTTCCTGTAGCTATATACATCTAAGAGCTTATTAGTTTCTATAAATCTTTTTTAGAGGTTACGAAATAAGATTCACTAAAATGTTATAGAAACTAATAAGTTGGAGTTGAGTTTGGTAGAACTAAGAAATTGTAAGCACTTTATAACGACCTAAATTGGTATTTTGTCTTGCAGGTTAGAAGATGATCATCGTACCCAAAATAACATTGGCGATGAAGAAATAAATAACACCAGTATCGGTTCAACATTAGAGTACTTGGATGAAAATAGAGAGGAGGAGGAGGAGGAGGAGGAGGAGGAACAACTTGGCAACCTTCCTTTGGATATGTTGGAAGAAGTTCCCAAGCACCTCGTAGCACTTGATTACATGAACTTTAAGGCTGCGAGTAGATTTTGCCGGTCAGTTACCCATCCAATTAACTGGAGATCAAGAGCCCTCTTATCCAAAGGAGAAACAGAAACCACCAATTATTTCCCTTTTCCATTACTTGTGTTCGCCGACAAAGATCAAAGTGTCTTCAAATTTGTGGATCCGAGGATAAGTAGCAGCGGTAACAATTACTATTGCCTAATGGATATCTCTGAATCTCTTGAAGATCATGACGCCATCCGCTATTCCAATCATGGGTGGCTGTTATTGTCGAAAAGAAAGGATGATGTTCATCTCTACAATCCCTTTACAAGGCACTACAGCAAAATGCACTTGGGGTAACGAAATATTTCGTTACCAAACGGGCACATATCGTTACCAAACGTTATTTGTAACGACCGGTTTGTTACCAATATTTTGTTAGGCAAAGCCCGTCGCCAATTGTATTAGGTAACGAAAACTGTTACTTCGTTACCAATGTTTTGGTGACGACCATTGTCGTTACCATTTGTCGTGTATTGTAACGAAAGTGTTGGTTACCAATAGTTACATAATGGTTACGAATGTGTTTTGGGTAACTAGCGTTTTCGTTACCAATACACCATATTTTGTTACCATAACTATTAGCGACGAGTTTTTGTTACATATAAATTTGTTAGCTAAAAGCCGTTGCCAATTGTTACAGGTAACGAAATTTCTCACTTCGTTACCATTTCTATAATAACAAATTATTTAGTTACTATTAACCAAAATGGTAACAAAACATTGGTTACCAATAATGATATAATGGTGACAAACACTTTTGTTACAAATATGTTTCGTTAGTCTCAATTATTGTAACAAATTATTTAGTTACCATTAGCCAAAACGGTAACAAAAAATTAGTTACCAATAATCATGTAATGGCGACCAATATGTTGTTGTTACAAATACATTTCTAAATGTGACAAATTATTTCGTTACCATAGCATGGCTAATGTTGTCTAATAAAATTATTTCATTACTAAAGATTCGTTAGTAATGAACACATTTTTGTTATGAAAGAATATAGTTACAAATGAAAGATAATCTAATGTTATTATAGAAATATTTCCTCCTCACCACTTTACTTGGTCACAACATTGGAACACCGCACTAGTTTACCAAAATTAACACCAAACAAACTCATAATTCAAGACAACAAAATAAAACAAAACATAATACCAACTACAAATAGAACATGAAAAATAGCTGAAGTAATATTAGAGTTAATATCAAACTATCAACAGTTAAGCATCACTAGTGTAAAATGTTCCAAAATTCTACTTTTTGCACTTTCACAAACTTCTAGGCTCTACATCTTCACGCTGCACATATCTCCAAATTAAGGCCGAAGTAGAAGTGACCACTAACTTGGCATTAAGAATATAAATCCACATCTGCAATAACAAGTAAGAAAAAATAATATTAAGCTAAAAAGTATACAATACAATGAGAATTCCTTGCAATGAATCAAGAAAGTTGAATATAGAGACAAATATGCATACCTATCAAACAAACTGATGATATATTTACAAGTCATGAGATTTAAATCATTCATCTAAGACATTCACCACTTCCTAAAGAAGTTTCTTTTCAATAAGAAAATTAAATCCAACCACCATTAACATACTCTCTTTGCCACAATTCCACAAGCTCAAAGGTCCTAAAACTAGCAACAACCTAACTTTTCCAAATAAAGAGCACAAAGGGAAACCACTCCACAAGTTAAAATAGCACCATTAATCTATAGGTATCTAGTTAAGAAAATTAGATGGAGAGATGATCAAACATCAAATTCAATGTCACAACTTGATTTTTACGTAGCATCATATACTTGAAACCTCAAGATCTAGAAGTATAAGGTTAATGAACAATTCCGAGTTCTCAGCATTGGGTGTTTCATAGCATGGGCCTATATTTCAACTTCATTCTAGCACTTGCACACCAGAAACAATTGTGGAATTTATTAAACCGCAACCACCCATATTCCAAAGGATAATACAAAAGCAAATGAACTATACTAACAAAAGAAATTAGAAAATCAATGATATTCAAGATAATCGAAGCACCTTTTCATCAATTATTTAAAAAAAAAACACTTTTCAAAATATTAAAAAATAGAATTTTAACGATTGATGGAAAACAATAAATTAACAATAAACTAAAGATTACCTCTAGACACCAATGATGTGTCATCAAGTCAACTTGTCCGACAAAGCTAACATCACTCGCTTCAACTCATTCACACTATCTTCCAAACTAGTTACTTTTTCAGCTTGTTTCTTTGATTCTTCTTCTTGATATTTGATTTGTTCTTTTAATCGTGCAACGAATGACTTTGCACCTGATGTATGAGAATACGGCATTGCTGCTCTATTTTGTGCATTGATCTTAGACCTCTCCTATATTTGCAAGAAATTGATAAAGGACAAACATAATTTTCAAATATTAAGACATGTTAATTCATTTCTATTTCTAAAACACTAAGATATCATCATAATAAATTTAGAAGCTAATATGTTATGGTTCAAGAAATAACCTGAAATTTTGGATCTTCAAAGACATCGCATAACCCAATCCATTTTTCTTGTGGAATCCAGTCAAATGGCAACTGATTCCTTGGATTAATACCTTTCTCCACCATTTCTCGATATATTGCGCTCAATCTCCCTTTGTAATGCTTGTAGCTATTAGCAAACATCTCCTCAATATGACTGTTTATAGTAGGATCAATGCCAAATCCTTTGATAGAAAACCATTGCTTAACATGACAACAAAATAGTACAAGTTAGCAATCAATATAATTATCTCATCATACAATAATAAATATAAAACATAAAGTCAATACATAAATAAACTTACATCTAATCCAGCATACACAGGCAATTTCTTTTCTTCTAGGATATTTTTCCATGAGGTTTTCCAATCAAGTTCAGGGCTATGCCTAACAACTATCCCTATCCCATTAGTCAAGTGAGTTCCAAACTTCACAGGCCTTTTTAGGCCCTCAGCAAACTCAATTTCCAGTGTCTTGCCTCCCTACAAAGTCACAAGTACATTAATATAGAAATATATGAATAAGTTGATAACATGAAACCATAGAAAGTATAAATACTTACATTTTCAACAATTGCTTTCTCTATTGCCTTGCCTGTACTTGCACCACGACCTCTTTTCTCAGTTGTATCTATAGTTTTATTCATTAAATATAAGCAAAACAAAATTGTTAATTATTTTATGACATATATGAATTTGAAATATGTACTTTTATAGAGAATCTCTCACTTATGGTAGATGAAATATCTCCATCGGTTGTTTCCATTTCATCTGAAGCATTCATTTACATTTCATCTGAAGCATGCATTTGGGACGAAGACCCTGGTAATGGAGTTTGTAATCTTGGAGTAGATGGTGAAGAAGTTTGACTCCTATTGGCACGTGGAGAAGTACGACTCCTGGTGGCACCAGGGGAAGTCTGACTCCAGCTTTCATGCGAGGAAGTCTGCCTCCTAGTGGCATGAGGGGAACTCTGACTCCTGGTGGCACGTGGTGAAGCAACAATATCAATGTTGTGCTGCAATGCCGTGGTGCCAACATCATGGGTAGATGTAGACGTGCTTGTAATGTGTGGGGACGGAGCGATCCTAGTGGCTCATGGGGATGAAATGGCATTAGCACTCCTATGGGTAGAAGGGAATAACCGTGTGCTGATGGAGCCTGCATTCCTAGTTACAAGTGGATTGGCAACTTGGTTGTTTGTTGCGAAACTCTGAGTGGTAGGACGATGTAGAACAAGTCCTTTAGGTGGCATCTTAACTGCAAAAGTAGAAAATATGATTAAGATCTTGTACACAAAGTCAACACTAAATGAATTAAAAAAAAAAAGGTGGTGTTGATGGCAAAACATACTAAGAACATTCATTAACATCATACATTTAATAGTTTCACATAAGATGCATGAATGCAATTAACTCAAGATCAATTTAACAAATATAATATCATTATTAGAATTAAATATATTCAATATGAAAAATAAAACAACAATGTAGAATGACCAACAAAATCAACAATCATGTTTAAAGACAAAAGTCACCAAAATATGAAGTTGTGTTGTAAGTACATGAACCTATCAATTATCTTCATTGTCATCTAAGTCAACATGAATCCTATCCTCATCATCGTCGCAATATTGAATAAGTGTGTCATCTTCGTCTTCAGAAGAATCATGTTCATTGAAACTTATATCGTTCCTTATGTGTGTTAGAACATCTTCATCAATAGCATCAGGTTCAATGTCTTCTCTAGCCAAACAATTCAAATCGATATCATCATTATTTAACATTATTTTATCCCCATTCGAGTCATGTCTTTGGAATGCATCAATTTGATCCCTTGATTCAGTGTCATTCATATCCATGGTATCTACTCCTTTCTCTTCAAGATCCCAAAAATGCCTATGGTGTATACATTGCACAATTCGCCAATTATCACCATACTTTGTGTCAGGGATGTAAAATGCTTGTTGCACTTGGTTTGGCAAGACATACGGATCATCTTTGTACTATCGGGATCTTATATCAATACTAACAAAATGTTTATCCTTCCGTAGTGTGTTGGGACTACCAGTATTATACCACTCACACTCGAATAACACCACTTTATACCCATGCAGAAATGTGAGTTCCAAAATTTTAGTTAAGAAACCATAAAACTCGACCATCTAGTACTTGTGTTCCCCTTCAACTATCAATCTACTATTCTATGTGGTTCGGCGATCATCTCGATCTTTTGCATGAAAACGAACTTCATTAACACAACATCGGGAATAGTAGTTTGTTAGATATGCTTGAGGGCCATTTGCCAATGCCCATAGTTCATCAGAAACTTGTTCATCGTGTTGGTGATACAAAAAATTTATCTATAAGGAAATACATGGAATAATTAGTTACAAAGTTCGTATTTTATGTGTTTTGAAATAAACATTCTTCAAACTTACATGGTCTCTAAACCAATAACTGAATTGTTCTTGGTGTGCTCTTTCAATATCTTTGACATTTAACCGCTTTAGTTCCTCCTTATGTTTTCTGAACAATACATATTTACTTAGTTGAAACAATAATCTTATTTTGAAAACTATATTATCTTGAATAGCTATTCAATATTAAAGGAATAACATGAAGAGGAAATATACATTACCTCTTATAAACATCCACTTCATCGCAGTTATTCAATATGAAGGTTTGAGCCATCTTTAACTGTTTGTGCGATATTGGAGCAACACGTTTAAGAGGACCAAATACTCGAACTTTTAGTGCAAACAAAGACAGCTCACACTTGTGATCCTCTGTAATGTCATCGTGGTTTCGTGACTCATTATTAGATATTCTATTGAGATACATTGACATGAATGTTAAGCTTTCTTTGACAATATAACCTTCAACAATTGAACCTTCTGGTCGAGGTTTGTTACGTACAAAGCCTTTAAGTGATTTAAGAAACCTAAACATAAAATTGGAACAAAAACAAAGGAAAACTAATGGTCACAATTTGGGGATATACCAAAAATTATTATATGTTATGAGAGTATATAGATGGATGTACCTTTCAATTGGATACATCCAACGCGAATGAACAGGGCCCACAATTCTTGCTTGATGAGGTAAGTGGATGGCCAAGTGGACCATGATATCAAAAAAAGCAGGAGGAAATATTTTTTCTAAATTGCACAAAATGAGCGGAATATTTCTCTCCAGTTTCTCTATATCATCGATCCTTAGTGTCTTAGAGCATAAGACACTAAAGAATTCACCTAACTCAAATAATGCGTTAACCACATCCTTGTGAAGATAACCTCGAATCCCTGCTGGAATTAAACGTTGCAACAACACGTAGCAATCATGGGTCTTCAGCCCAGAAATCTTCCCATCTTTTACACACCTAGAAATGTTTGCAGCATAACCATCGGGGAATTTAATAGATTTGAGAAAGTTGTAGAAGCCTTTTTTTTCAGTAGGGGACAAGTTATAACATGCCTTTGGCTTTACAATATTATTTCCACGTTTCTTCAAGTGTAATTCCTTCCTTATGTTAAGATCGCGCAAATCTTCTCGTGCCTTTTCTGTGTCCTTTGTTTTCCCATCGATGTTCAACAATGTCCCCAATAAACTATCACAAATATTTTTTTTCCACATGCATCACATCTAAATTATGCAGAATCTTGAGTTTGTGCCAATAAGGCAATTCGAAAAATATACTTTTTTTCACCCAATTCCCTTCTTCTATGCTACGTTTTCTCTTCCGATTGCTAGGGTGTTTCCCAAATTTGTCAAACTTATCTTCCAAACCATTCAAATGCACAAGCATTTCTTCCCCAGTCCATTCCCCTAGCTTAGAACGAGTTTCAATCTTGCCATCAAATGTTTTACTTCTACAATATGGATGAGCATCATCTAAGTAACGGCGATGCCCCATATAGCAAATCTTACTTCTAATCCTTCGTGAATCTGTGTTGTGAAAACAACACGGGCATGCTTCGTATCCCTTTGTGATCCATCCTAGCAAATTACTTAATGCCGGTAGATCATTAATAGTCCACATAATTGCTGCACATAATTGGAATGACTGTTGACTGCAACAATCATATATATCTACCCCATTCCATAACCCTTTCAGCTCTTCAATCAAGGGTCTAAGATATATATCAATATCTTTACCAGGAGCACGAGGACCAGGGATAAGCAAAGGCATCATGAAGAATTTATCTTTCATGGCATTGTATAATGGCATATTGTACAGAATAAGTACAATAGGCCACATACTATATGAAATGCTCATGTTTCCGAAAGGATTGAACCCATCAGTAGCAAGACCGAGCCTAACATTACGTGAATCTGCTGCAAAATCAAGGTACTGCATATAAAAATGCTTCCAAGCAGGTGAATCTGCTGGATGGCTCATACTCCCTTCTATGTCCAAGTGTTTTTCAGCATGCCACCTCATATCAGAAGTAGTTTTTGAAGACATAAATAGCCTTTGCAACCTTGGAGTTAGAGGGAAGTACCATAAGGGCTTTTGAGGAATATGTTTCCCTTTCCCGTAGTCAACTTTCCAACGAGGCTCTTGACAAATTGGACAAGAGGTTTCATTCTCAAATTCTTTCCAAAACAAAGCACAATCATGCTTACATGCATCTATTTTTGTATAACCCAACCCTATTCCAAAAAGAAGTTTCTTTGCCCAATAAAGAGATTCTGGAACTAGATTGCCTACAGGAGGCACATCTTTAAACAATGCCAGTATCATGTTAATTGCTTTATTAGACATTTTGTTTGTTACTTTAATATGAAGTAGTTCCACAATGAACTTCAGCAAAGAAAAATTCACACAACCAGGGTAAAGCTCCTTAATGGAGTCATGTAATAGTCTTTCGAAATTCGCTGTGTTTGAATCAGCTGAAAGTCCAAGAAATTCTGCATCCCTGATTTCATGAATCATTTCAGGTAATTCATCATTCCTCAAATACCCATCTTCATTTTGTTCAACAGCACAATCCGCATTCTCATTTTCTTAAGGAACCCCATTGTTAGCATTGGCATTATGGCTGAAATGATAAGAACGGGCTAAATTGGGTTCCCCATGATGTATCCATTGTCGATAATATGAATAAAATCCATGTAAGTGCAAGTCTCGTTTAACCTCACGCAAACTCTTTCTTTTAGTGTTTCGACAATTATTGCATGGACAAAGAATATTATTATCGGAGCTAATGCCATGCTCTCTTGAAAACCTAATAAAGGAATCAACACCAGCAACATACTTGGAACTGAATCTATCATTTTCATCAATCCAACTTTTATCCATATCTGCAATAGTTAGTGTCATATTAATTTTTCCTTAACCCAAAACAGCAGTAGGACTTGTAAATATACTTGCCGTATAAATCACACACACACACACAAACGGGTTTCAATTATTTTTTTTAAACTCCTCTCCTAGGTCTACACATATTAGCTCTAAATTTATTATTATTATTATTATTATTATTATTATTATTATTATTATTATTATTATTATTATCAAATCACCATAAATAACAAATTAAGAAAACTAAAACTAAAAAATTCCTACAAATGATTATTTAAAGATAGTGATATTGTACTTATATATTTTTTTCCTACTTTAATTCTCCAAATTAAATTTCTAATTATATTAACAACCTGACTCTCTCTTATTTAAGTATTCGCTCTTTAATAATTAAATTTATAAAAAATACTAATGTAATGAAATAAATTTATTATTACTTTATACATATTTGTAATAATAATAATAATTTGGTCATTGCCACTTAAAATTTGTTAGTAATATGCATGCTTTTTGTCATAAATTTAAAGTTAAAGTATGATGGTTAGACGCATCAAGATAATATTAAATAATTCTCAAACAGTTTTGATAGATCCTAACCAGAAAAGTAACCAACCTTGTGAATGCGCATATAAAACAGAACAATTAACAACCAAAAAGGTTTGCAATATTAATGTTAAAAACAAGAGATCAATTAAAATCAAGGAAATAAATCAATGGTTACATAGACGTTCAAACAACACATACACATGAATCACATATTCACAATGAAACTATAATTGAAAAGAAAATCACCTTTTCGTTGACAATCCTCGAATAGGCACCAAAATCCTCAAAAGCAAGCTCCACACCAGCTTCACACCCCACTGAAATCAATGTGCAGCTAAACCTACATGTTATGATAAAAGATACAAATCACTTGCTCTTTCATTAGAGATTATGTAACAAAATTCCATTTGACAATGTAAAAAATAGAAGAGCCTGTGCCCATCGGGCGCATCAAGGTAATATATACACACTCAACAAGGGGCAGCCCACATAGAATTGACATTTCTTCCAAGTATCTAACAATGGTTTCAAATCTCAGATTTCTTTTTTGAAATCTGTACGAACAGCTTGGAAGATGATGGTTTCAACTTAACGGCATGTTTTGTTATAATAATTGGCATCAAGGGCTGCTAAGAGTGTATTTTAGAATTGCATAATTAATAAATATTAGTGGAATAATAAGTATTTAGCCAAGAAATTGCTTGGATATTGTGAGATAATAAGTAGCAGCGGTAACAATTACTATTGCCTAATGGATATCCCTGAATCTCGTGAAGATCATGACGCCATCCGCTATTCCAATCATGGTTGGCTGTTGTTGTCCAAAAGAAAGGATGATGTTCATCTCTACAATCCCTTTACAAGGGACATTGTCAATTATCCTGGTACACGTAGATTTGAAGAGAGCTTGTTTTTCTTATCAAAGCCATCCGGTCTTACACATAGCTGTTCTCTCGTTAATGTTTCCTTTCGTGAAAACAAAGTTATTGTATCCACCGTAGATGATCCTGCGGAAGAAATTTGGACTGGGCATGTACTCGAGAGCAACAAGACTTTCGAGGTAGTGATGGAAACCAACCCAATTTTGTTCGAGGATGCTTTCTATTACTTGGACCGGAAGGGAAATCTTGGAAAACTCATAATGAACGAACAACATATGAGCTGGGAAGTTTTGGACAAACCCCAAGCCCCAGCTTGCATTAATAATTCTTTTCATGAGAACTTCTTGGTGGAGTGTGGTGGGGAGCTGATTTCGGTATTTGTGGGGCATGTTGGGAAATGGGTTCACTACAGGAAAACAGGCAAAAACCTACGGAATTTGCCTACGGAAAACCTACGGACAAAATCCCTTGCAAATACCAACGGAATACCTACGGACACCTACGGAACATGGTAATATGAAATTCTATTGGTAATTCGTCGGTAATCCGAAGGAAAATTTGCCATGAAACTGGCGGGAGAAATGGCGCCATTTTTACCAAGGGATTCCCAACGGATTTTTCCGTTGGGAAGTTTTCTAAAAATTTAGCGACGGAAAACCGAGGGAATATTCCCTTGGTAATCATGATCAAAAAATACCAAGGGTTTCCCAACGGAATTTTCCCTTGGGAAATTTTTTAAAAACGATACCGACGGATAACCAACGGAATATTCCCTCGGTAATCTTGATAAAAAATTACCAAGGGATTCCCAACGGATTTTTCCCTAGGTACGTATTTTTAAAAATTTCGCTACGGAAACCCTAGGGAATATTCCCTTGGTAATGTTGATCAAAAAAGTACCAAGGGATTCCCAACGGAAATTTCCCTTGGGGAATTTTTTTAAAAACGTTACCGACGGATAGCCAACGGGATATTCCCTTGGTAATCTTGTTAAAAAATTACCAAGGGATTTCCAACGGAAATTTTCCTTGGGGAATTTTTTTAAAAACGTTACCGACGGAAAGCCAACGGGATATTCCCTTGGTAATCTTGTTAAAAAATTGCCAAGGGATTCCCAACGGAAATTTCCCTTGGGAAATTTTTTTTAAAACGTTACCGACGGAAAACCAACGGAATATTCCCTTGGTAATCTTATTCAAAAAATACCAAGGGATTCCCAACGAATTTTTCCCTTGGTAATTTTTTTTAAAAAATTTGGCTAGGGAATTGAAAACTAACGGAATATTCTCCTTGACTCCCACTTTTATATGATGAACACATATTTAGTATTTACTCATAATATTTATTTTTTAACACTATGAATCATTTAATTATATGATTAATTGTGAAATAATATTATAGCCAATAATATTGCAAAAGTTTTGAATTTACGGTATAATCCAAATAGGGCTGTCAGAGGATCAATCGAATTTGGAGAGAATCAGTGCAATGCGGATCCGAATCTGAATACATGCACGTACCGGCTATCGATTTCGATCCGAAATCATACAGGATCTTTATTCATTATTCAGAATTTGACGACAAAATAATTTCGAGATCCGATAAAAAATAATAATAAAAAATTCTTTTACAGGTAAATATATAAACTTGTACAAATATATTATATATAATAGATCGCTTTAATAACTATGCACCATATTGAATTGTTCCTTTAATGACAATATATATTTAGAACTATATATAAATACGTTAACGTCTAGTATATTTAGTGAAGATCTATAATAAGTATATAGATTATTAGTTGTCTATTTAATAATAGTATATAATAGATATCTCCAATAACATATCCTATATATATGTGTGTATATATTGTGTATGTAATTGAGATGTTTAATATCTAGACTAATTGTATGTGTATATATTACATTGAAGTATCTTTATTACTATTGTATTATATATAATGTATAAGTTTAATACATTATATTATCATAATTCGTTGTCAGGCCTTTAACGGATCGGACTCATTGATTGAAAACCCAATCCATTTATTTTGGAATACAGTTATTTATTATCGGATCTGACCCATCGAATATTTTAGTCAATTGAATATGCTAAAATTCGGATTGGATTCGGATTAAAATTCGCTCCTTTTATGAAATATGTTGATTGGACCAATTGGGGGGGATTGAATAGTTGATTCAATTGAATGAAGAGAATATTTTGAACAGTAAATTTATTTATTTGATTTATGAGTTCAATTAAATTATGTAACTAAATCATTTTTCAATCACCATTTTAACTAAATCAATTGAGTTTACGAATTCAGTTGAGGGATTGATTAACTAAATGTATGTTAATTTCACCATTTTAATTAATCATGAATACTTAAGTTTATAATGATTGTTATTTTTTTGAATTTCAAAATAATTTATTAGTTGAATAATGATTTTCATGTTCAAAAATTATTTGAGATATACATATAGAAAATAAAAATAATAAAATTATTAGAAAACAATATTAAATAAATTAAATTTAATAGAGCGTAAAATATGTAAATATTAATTATTATCATTAAAAAAATCATAATTAAATGTTAACTGTTATAATTTGTAAAAAAAAAACAAGATTAAAACGTTACTGTACTCTACTAATATTGAATTTTTGAATGTTGGACTCACTCTTCCTCACTCCCCACCAGGTACACTCTCTCTCTCTCTCTCGTCTCTCTCTCTCTCTGTCGTCTCTCTCTCTCTCTCTCTCTCTGTCGTCTCTCTCTCTCTCTCTCTCTCACAGCTGGTGCCGGCGGTGTGTTGCCGTCCAGCCGCCGGCGCTCACACCAGACCCAAACCCGTAGTGCTGACCCCCTCCCCGACTCCCGTTGCCCCCTGCTCTCTAGCTCACTGTGCTGGGCGGCGGCCCCAAACCAGATCTGGGCCGCCGCCGTCCCCTCTCACCCGTCGCGGTGACCGCCCTCTCTCCGCCGTTGAGTCGCAGCAGCCGTCCCCCCCTCCCCCGCCCTCTCGCCCCCCTCCCATAACACCAAACCCCAGCCCAACCCGTCGTGCCGCCACTCCACCCGGTGCCCCCCCTCCGTTGGCGGCCCCCTCCCCCCCTCCAAAATCAGTAGCCCCAGCCCCACCCATCTCCCCCCACCCCCAGCCCAACCCCTCTCCCCACGCTCCCGACACCCTCCCCCCCCGACCCCTCTCCCCCCAGCCCAACCCCACACGTCCCCACCCCCCTCCCCCCCAAAAAAATAGCCCCCAAATGAATTTTTTTGATTTTTTATTTATTTGTTGTATAGTTTTAAATATATTTATGATTTATGTTGTTGTTGTTGTTTGTATTGCCTCGTAGGAGAAAAATAATACAAGATACATTAGGGAGGAGATATTGTGGAGGTATGATTTTTATTTTGGAAAATTATGTGTTGGATATAATTATGTTGTTGTTGTTGTTGTTTATTATTGTGGAGGTATGATATAATTATGATTTTTATTATGTTGTTGTTGTTGTTGTTTGTTGATGAACGCAATATATGTTGTAAATGATATTGTAGTTTATTGCTGTGATATATGTAGTTGTGAACGTTTGTTTTTATTTTTTGTGTTGTACATGAGTTAACTGTGAAATTGTTTGTTATAATCGTTCGAATATGGGTTTTGTAGTTCTTCATTGGGATAATATATGTCGGATATGAACAAATTGCATGCTTAAATTGGGATATGAATGTTTTCATCACAAATTGCATTTTTGTTTTGAATATAAAATATAGGCTCAAAATACATTCCGTAGGTTTGTTAATGCGAAGATATTCATAGTCAACTACATATTTTTTTGTGAGCAATCTTCTCAAGTCCCTTAAGGGCGTTTTTGATTAGTGCTTATACAATGTAATCATTTGATTGGGCTACCTACTATACCCATGTGATACAATGAATTCATATGGATGGGCCTTCTCCAATTTTGCTTGGGCCCGGTGTATTACAACGTAATACTGAATTTCATTGTCCTACCTAAAGGGGTGAGATTCATGTGGCATATAAATGGATTGAGTGATATTTGTCGTCTTTTTACATAATTATCCTCAAATCGTACTTTTCATTCTAATTGGGGGGCCATGGGAAAGATGTTGATGTCTTGATAGAAAGCAATCATATGTGTATGCGCTCGAAGATATTGGAGTTAAATTTCGTGCACATTTTTTTTTTGCTATATTCAGCCGCATTGGTGTGTGAATTATTTGGTGTGATTGTTCGTTGTATAACTGTCTAACCTAAGTAGAACTTTTCAACATAAATATTAATTTCGATCTCGATTTTTTATGACCAGCTGATTATTTTTCTGTCATTAATACAAATTTTTACGTTTCATTTTTTTGCCTAAGAATTATTCATGGTTAATCATTATTTCTATTGTTTATCCTTTATGTTTCTACGTTTTCGGTATTTATTATGCTCAATATTGATATTAAATGGTCAGATCTGTAATCCTGATTTTTTAAAGGATGGACTAGTCATGCCAAGGTGGGTTAGCTTATACTCTTGAGTAAGTTGAGAACAGATAAGTTTATAAGAAACCGTAGTGCTAAGAAAATTTTGCAATTTAGCCTAAGAATTTCTAAGGGAAAATTATTACAATAGAATCACATATCAGAAGTGGGGAGATGAATTAAGTTTGATACATAAAAAAATGAGAATGTAATGTATAGCCAAAAGAAAGAGTGAATCAAAAAAAAAAATTAGGGGTGGGGGCAGTCTTGACAATGCACATGTAATCCAAATTTTGTACACATAATCAAATCAAGAATTGTGGATTAAAAGATTGTCCCTATACAACATATTCATAAGTTTCAAATATGGATATCCAGATTTCGTACATACCACATCTCCCCAACATGCAATACATAATACAATATCATTACAAGAATCAAAATGTCCTAAGTATATATATGAATATCATTTGTGTGAGATAGCATTAACAATGCTAATTAAAATAAAATTAACAAGTTTTTGAACTTATGTAGATGAAAATTAAAATAGCATTAACAAGCTCGTCAGGTTTATTTTGTTTCATATCCTGGACGGATACGGGGCAAAGTTAATTGGTTGGCCGTGATTAAAACCAAGGCACGGAGAAGAGTCGAAAATGTGGAACCATTGGAGATAGCCTATCAAAATGACGAGGGCATACTTGTGAACACAATTGTTTATGATGATCTTAACTTAGCTCTACGTGATCATAACAACGTTGTGGAAGATGTTGATGACAGAGATTGTAATGAGTCGGAATACGAGAGTGAATCCAGTGAGGAGGAGGATGACGAATACGATGACGAAAATGACGAAGAATAGAGTTTAAATGCGCAATTAAAGTTGTAACATACGTACTTAACAAACTCTTTTAAGTATATTATTGTAATTTCAATTTTCTATGAATTGTGTTTTACTATGCTTATATATGTGGTTTTTCAATATTATTTGTCTTCTTTTTGTTTGGTAATTGTTTGTGAAACGAAACTTAGATGAACAAAGACCGTCGTCTTCCGAGTAGAGCCTTACGTGGTAAGGCTATAGGCCGGGGCATCTCTACTCGCAGCTCCACACATGCCCCAGCAGCTACCCCCTCACAGCCCCCAGTTCCAACCTCTTCGAATACCCCGGATGCTACCTCGTCACCTTCACGTGATGAGCATCAGCCTACTCCGGACGTAGGATCTCCGTCCACCTTACCCACAAATCCCTCTCTATCACCCGCTGCTTCTGCACCATCATATGAGCATGGTACAGACAATACGTTTGACATGCCTACCGCACCACCTGCTTGTAAGGTAGAGATAAAGCCAGCTGGAGGTGCCAAAAATCCTTCGTAAGTATTTTTAGTTGCAAATTCATGTTTTTTTATTTGGTTATTAGAAAATATGTTGTTAATTATACAGATAATATATTAAAACTTTGCACAGATATATCAAAAATTTGGATGGCACCCATGCAATATCTAATGTCATCAAACGTTGTTTAAAAGATCCATACTGTAGATGGTAGTCTATCCCGCCGTATAAGGTTGATGCGATGTTTGATGAGTGGAAGGTAAATAAGATATTATGTAAATATTGATTAATTATTAAATAAATATTATATTGTTCTTCACATTTAATTTTTTGGATGATTGGCAGAAGCACGTATATTACCAGCCACAGTATGAGGCACATATGAAGAAGGCCTTCATTTTTAATGGACGGCGGCGATTGAGTGGCATGTATTATGATATCAGGGATAGTAGGAAGAGGCCTGCATGGATGCTCCCTAATACCTACGCGGAGTTGTGTAAGTATTGGGATTCCCCAGATTTTAAGAGGATTTCTGATCAGAACAAGAAAAATAGAAGCTCACCAGCTGGAGGTGCCACTTACACAGCGGGCTCTAAATCTATGGCCACTATTGCAGAGGAGATGGTAAAACAGGTATAAATTATTCTTATATAAGTAATCTTCAATTTGCATGACTTATTGTGTATTAAGTATATAATGAATGATATTCTTTTACAGACACAGGAAAATAATGGTGTAAAGCCATCACCTGTAGCAGTTGTTCTAAGAACGCGTCAGCGGAAGTCTGACAAACAGATTGTTGATCCCCGTGCATCTGATTTCATTGTAAGTGTATTTCAATTATTTTCTTAACTTGTTTAATAAAATTAAACATTTGTTTCAATATCACTATAACATATTCTAATATGTAGGAAAAATATGAAGCATTGAAGCAGCTTCAGCAGCATGAGTCTGACCCTAGTGAGACAGGGTCTGCCAGCACGATACAATCTGATATTCGGTTGTGGACTGAAGCTGCTGGAGGACCAAACAAAAAGGGTCGCACGTACGGGATGAACTACATTGCGGACCCTTCATACATGACGCCGGCATCGCTTAGCCAGGTGCCACCATCCTCCTCGACTACGCAGACCCTGCAGGATGAGATTGAGAAGTTGAGAGCAGAGCAGCAGGAGATGAGGCAATTAATTCAAGCAGATAAGACCGGCTACCAGGAGTTGAAGGATTCCCAAAGTCAGATAGTAAGAATGTTGCATCAGTTGTTGAGGAAGCAGGGGATTCCTTCACCGTCCACCACCCACTCTCCGCTCGTTGATGCTCCAACCCACCATGGCGACCACGATGATGACTACGAGGGTGATGACTGACTGATGATTTGTACTTTATTTTGATTTGGAGTTTATCTGATGTGGTATTGATTTGGAGTTTGTCTGATGTAGTATTGATGATGATATGGTATCAACTACTACTTTATTTGATATTTTGTATTTTATTTCTATTTATTGGTTTGGATAGTATGTAGGCATGACTGACTACGATGGTTTCTAATATTTTGAATATTTGGTTTTATTTCTACGATGGTTTCTAATATTTCGTTGGATTCTAATATTTTAATTTTGGTTTTGTATTTTATTACGTTAAAAATATTTATAAGAGGTCAAAAAATATATAAATATAATATATATATATTTTTTTTATTATTTCATTTCCCAACGGAAAGCCAACGGAAAACCAACGGAAATCCCACAGATTTAATTTGATAAAAACAGACACCTACCAATGGAATACCTACGGAATTCCAAGGGAAACCAAAACAAAATTTCCCTAGGCAATCCATTGGTAATCCGTTGGTAAATCTTCCCTAGGCTTTCTGTTGGAACGCCATTGCAACTCAATCCGTTAGTAATCCGTAGGTAATCCGTTGGCAAATGAGTTCGAAATATCTGTGGGTTTTTCGTAGGGTATCCGTCGGCAAATCAGTTCGACATTTCGGTTGGTTTTCCGTAGGGAATCTGTCGGCAAATGAGTTCCACATGTCTGTTGGTTTTCCGTAGGGTATCCGTCGGCAAGTCAGTTTGACATTTCCGTTGGTGTTCCGTAGGTACCCCGTCGGCAAATCTGTTCCACATGTCCGTTGGTTTTCCGTCGGGTATCCGTCGGCAAAGTCCTTCCGACGACACTTTTTCTGAGGGAATTCGGTCCGTAGGTGTTCCGTCGGGATTCCGTTGGAAAACGTAAATTCCGTAGGGTTTCCGTAGGTATTCCGTAGGAAGATTCCGTAGGTAATCGCCTGTTTTCTTGTAGTGGTTTCTGTTTACAAGTTGAATTATGACAAGGCTTGGGATTTTGTGAGGACTTTGGGCAATTACGACTTATATCTTAGCCCGACTTCCTCATTCTCTGTTTTGACTGGTTTAGGATGGAGCAAAATCTATTTTCCCTTATTGCATGGTTCCAATATTGTTTTTTGCTCCTTGGACACAGGCACGTGGCATTTCTCGGGGAACCAAGATTCATCCGGTGATCTATATGGTACAAGATTACACCTCAAGCCCTGCTGGATTAAGTCCAGTTGGTAATTTATATTTGGATGTGTGTTTTCTAAAGTATTTGTTCATCAAAATAATGATATGTTATTGTGAGATTTTATATATCAAGCCTCTATTGTTTGCCGAAACCTTTCTCACGAGGAAAAGTAACCCACATTGATGGAATTTAATTTGTGTTTTAATTGATATATACAACTCGCGGTAATCTTTTGCACATTTTAGTTAGGCTGTAACATATTGTCAAAAAGAAGAAAAAAGAAACGGAAAAAAAAAAACAAACATTTATTCATGGCCCAAAAGCATTTGCTTCTAAGAAAAGCCCAAAACATTATCGAGCATCTATTGGGCTAAAATTAGGCTGCATTTTTGTTTTCTAAAGAAATGCCCAAATATTTTTTCACTATGAATGTGCTGTCAAATGCGTAGGCTGACATGTCCTCGGCCTTGTGATGGAACCATCGGATCAATTTAAGTGGACCAAAATCTCCTACCTGATGAGCCGGGTCGAGTCGCGGGTCGAGGGGAAAAATGGAAAGGCTCATGGACAAGTATGATTATAGTTCAAAATGGGGTTAGCTCATAGGAGCAAAAATCATATCAGTATTTATACTATATATTAAGTGTGAAGACCTTTGACTTTTTCTTTGGTGCATGTAATCGTGGTTTTCTTAAAATGTCTTTTTAACTATTTTTCTCTTTTCAATTCACTCCCTCTCACCCAACAAAGTGTACATTTTTTTTTTTTAATATTCTCTTTTATTCTCATCTCTCTCCCATATCTCCTCTCACATTATTTATTTTAAATTTATTATTTACTTTTTAGTCAAAGAGTAATTTATTTTTTAACTCATCAGAAATCTAATAAATATATTTTCAAAAATTAAAAAGATAATATATGATGCGGGTTGAATTCGAGAGCTAGTCGACCTCGGTCGGTTACTCTGGTCGAGTATGTAGGTGAAGGTGTTTGAACGAGAAGTTAACCTGCAACAAGGGAACGGCAACGTGAGCTAGCCAAGACGGGTCTCGGCTAAGACCCTTCGATACTTAAGTCAGTTGATCGGTTTATGAAGAGATTTGAGCAGAGTAAGAGTCCTAAGGTTAATTAATGTGTGTCTCTTACCATAAATACGAGGGTATTTATACTATGTCAAGGTAGACCACGCTCATGTGGGCCTACTAGGCCAAGTAGGTCGTTGAGGACTGATGTGGACGACTCATGAGCCTAATGGTAGGGTCCGTAGGTACTAGCTAGCACTCCATTAATGAGGTATGGGGTTTGGTGGCACCCCTATACCTAGTCTGACTGAGCATTTAATGCTAACAGGGATCCGTTGGACCCGGTATGGCTCTGGTCGATCATGCAATCGACCAAGAGGGCCAAGGAGCTGGGTTTGATTGAGAGGAAAATTGTCCTGTTGGGCTCGTTAGGGAGAGGGGTTTGCCAAGCCAATCGGTATACGGCATTCGGTTGGAAAGGTCTCCAAGGAAATCGATCGGGGGCACCAGCGAGCTTGTCTCGAGAAAGGCGGTCAAGAGGTCCAGTCGGAATTATGCCACGTCATTAGCCCCTCCACTCCCCGGGTTGGATGTAAAGTCTACCGGGAAAGTGAGTTCGATCGAGTTGTTACCGCCAGGAATTTGAAAAGTCACGGCTATAATAATTACGCCGATTGAGATTCTCGAGGGCGGCGTTTTACCCGCTCACTACTAGAAACAACAGATTTAGCCACGGATTTTAGTTATGGATTTTGGCAAAAATCTGTGGCCCAGAAAATTAGCCACGGATTAGCCACGAATTTTTTCCGTAGCTAATTTTAGCCACGGCTTCACTCAGCCACGAATTAGGCCATGGCTAATGGCCACTAATTTCTAGCCACGGACATTAGACACGGTCAGGCCATGGTCAATTTGGCCACTAAATTCTGGAAAATTCATGGTCGTCGCTAATCCGTGGCCATTAGCCACGGTCAGGTCGTGGCTAATCCAAAATAAAAAATAAAAAATAAATAAATTAATGCTAACTGACCCTCCTCTCCCCCCCACCCCCACCCCCACCCCACCCCCACCCAACCCAAGGACCCCCCAGCCCACCCCCAAACCCACCCCACACCCCAAAGAGTCATATTTATAATTATAACATTTCTTGCCCTCCATGAGGGGTTTGAACCATAGACCTCATGGTTACAAGTGTGGCATCATATCATTAGACCACTTGACATCTTCGATTGTAAAATGATTTTTCTTATATTTACATATATCTATGTTATATTTTAAATATAAATTAGCTAAATAAATTTCATTAATTTTATCTATTTTTATAATTTATTAGTTTTAATAATTTTTGATTTATTAACCAATTTTTATTTTTTATTTCAAATGTTTAGGTAACGTATTTAGTTCAAAAATTTTAAATACTAATTTTATTTTCCTATCGAGTAAAATGAATAATAATCCTAAATCAATTAAAATACACAAATCAAATAGTTGAATTTATTTTGTTGAATTAGTTATTTAACTTAATTTTTGACAAGTTATATCAAATGTATTTAAGTATAACTCTATCTTTATATTGTGGGAGAACTTTCATAATTTAATGAAATCATTTATGTTGACAAGTAGTATTCCAAATAAGTGTTTCATTTTAATATTCCTACTATATTGCATGAATATGTTGCCTAAATGTATATTATGAAATAAAAGATAAAATACCGTCTGAAATATGAAATCTTATTCGAGTTGTAGCCTTCAAATATTTTGAAAATCCAATATATATATATATATATCAAGTTATATATATGTCATGGTCCAGTCCTTTTTTTTTTTTTACTAATCTTTGGCTTTCCTTTTTTTGTTATTGAAAAGTATTTAGTGATTGAACAAGTAATTTATTAATTATAAAAAATATTTAATTAATTAATAGCAAAAACAAAAATTATCACAAAAATTTATTTAGATAATTTATATTTAGAATTTCGCATAACTTATATTAGTTAAGTATAGCAAAAACTGCTTCTTTAACAAAAAATTAAAGTGATGCAATGGTTTGATACTTTAATTTCAACCAAGAAGTTAAGAGTTCGAACCACATTATATTCAAAAAAATAAAAAAAAAATTATTTTGTGGCTAACAACTAGCCACGGTTAGACCATGGTTGTTAGCCATGGGCTAGCCACGGTCAGATCGTGGCTATTAACCACGGGCTAGCCACGATCTGACAGTGGCTAATAGCCACGGCTAGCCTATGGCTAATTTAGCCACGGGCTAGCCACTGGCCGTGGCTAACTAAGCCACGGTCTAACCACGGCCAGACCACTCTGCCTTATTAGCCTAGTTATTTTACACTGAAATATTTTAAATTATCAATAACAATTATACGTTGTTGAATTATTAATAAAATTATTATATAAGTTATGACAATTAATCAATTATAAACTATCAAAATCAAAATAAGTTATGTAGTATAATCCAACATATTGTGATATTATAACATATCTAATATCTAATATCTAATATATGTAGTCTATATGATATAACTATATATAACATATCCAATATATGTTATAAATGTAGTGTACGTATATATCGATCTAA
Source organism: Petrea volubilis (assembly GCA_026212405.1). Taxonomy (NCBI): domain Eukaryota; kingdom Viridiplantae; phylum Streptophyta; class Magnoliopsida; order Lamiales; family Verbenaceae; genus Petrea; species Petrea volubilis. Next base: position 18,192,068 of record CM047871.1, on the reverse strand, counting down.
TATATATATATATATATATATATATATCTATATATCTAATCATATGCACTATATATCAATCATCTATATGAAATAAACATATATCATCAGTGTATTATATATCTAATATATGTTATATATGTACATGTACATCTAATTATATATAAATACACATATATATAAGTATATCTAATCTTATATGTATGTAATATATCGAATCATTTATTATATATATCAATATATATAATATACATATATTATTTAAGTATAGCAAAAATTAATTATTAAACAAAAAGTCAAAGTGGTGTAGTGGTTTAATGCTATAACTTCAACTAAGAGGTCAAGAGTTCAAACTATACCTAGTGTCAAAAAGTAAAAAAATTTGGCCACAAATTTTTAGCCACGGCCTGCCTAAAAATTGGCACCAAATTTCGCTCTAATTTTAGCCACCAAAAATAGCCACGAGCAGGCCATCGCTAATTCGTGGCTAAGTTTTTTTTTTTTTTTTTTTAAATCAGTGGCTAATCTGTGGCTAAAATCCGTGGCTATATGCAGTTTTTCTAGTAGTGGCTATAAATAGGGATGGTGGACCGGGCGTTGACTTCACCATTTCACGAGAATTCTTAAGCTGTCTCGATCGATTGTCTCCCCTACTGTTCGAACTTCTCATTTTCTTAGGTCAATTCGACTCTCTACTAGGTAATTCCTCTTACTCAAAGCCTCATTTTTTGCTTATTTCCCACATGGACAGTCGTAGGCTAATTAGAGAGGTCGGATTAGATAGCTCCTCGAAGGGTAGCTCTGAGGGGAGTAGCACAGGCAGCAGCTCGACCTCCTCAAGTGACAGCCCGGTCAGGTCTGGCGCCGAGGTGGAAGTCGAAATGCACACGATCAATGAGGTGGAGGAAGGCGACAAGGAAGCCGATGCCCCGCAGTTTTATCGTACCGAGCGGGAGCACGATGATATCTCATCGACAATGACTCCGATCGAGGTCTCGAATGCCGTGACCGAATTCCACATCCCCTCACATTTCCAAGCTTTTGTCCCGCCCGTCGGTTCATGGATGGTAAGCCTGCTCCGTAACACGATCGCAATCCATTTGGAGGCGTTGTGGAACGGGTTTAGGTTCCTGATCTCGTCTGACACGACGGCCATCTATAACTTTTGGAACATTCCTCCCTTTCAACTTTCTCCGAACTCCCACTGTCTAATTTATAGTTTTATAGTTATGATTAAGGCCTTGGCCAAGCCCCATCGATAGCAAATTTTGCTGCCTTCGTTAAAGTACAAAACTCAGCCTGGTCAGGTCCGGTCAATCAAGGCGGCTTTTTCTACATCATGGCCCGGTCAAGGTCAAGGATAATCCATACCCGCCAATCTTCGTATGGGGAAAAGTGGAAGGCGAAGTTCTTCTTCATTCGCCATGCCTTAGGGTTCCCCAATTGAAATACTTGGAACGATGAGATCGACAAGATCGAGTTCGACGGGGTGGGGAATCCGATCTGGGATGATCCCTTCTTTCGGAGCCGCCAACTCGATCAGGGCCTGATGTGGAGCAACTACCTTCTTCAGGAGGGATTTTTAAATCGCGTGGGCATCTACCTAGTCACGGCGCCACATGGGGTATATTCTTGGTACGTCTATCGCTATTTATGAACAGTTTTTAAGATCAACTTGTATATATAATCAATCTGACGGTCTGATTTTTAATGCAGACAGCAAAGTGCTCATGGACGCCCACAAAGCCATGCTCGCCCAACTGGCCGCCGCTCAGAAAAAGTGCTCATGGAATCCGATCAGCACCTTCTGCGGTCAAGACTAGGCTCACATCTCACACCTGGCCCGGGGGTGCAAATTTAAGAAGGATCACTGGTATTTCCTCGACCAGAGTCTCGACCAAATCCACCGTTGGTTCGAGAGGGTAGTCACAGGGGTAAGAATTTTTCATCTTTTTGTTCGAGTTGATTTTCTTGTTTTCCTATTTCTAACCTCTGTTTTTCGATCGACAGATGGCGTCCCAAGCCTTCTTCCAAGTGTACCGACGGGCGGGGGTGTACAAGGAGGGTAAGGACCGGTATAAGACAATGCACCGACTGGCGGCCAAAAATGAGCCAGGGCAGCTTAAGGCCAAGGTCGAAGAGCTCGAGACGATGCTCGTCGTGGCCCGATTAGAGTGCGAGCTGGCCTAGAAAAAACTCGAGGCCTAGGTGAAGCTTAATGAGGCTCTCAAGAAGTCCCTTGAGCAGAAAGTTAGTGAGGTCAATGAAGCCGAGCATGCTCGCGACCTGGCACGCAAAGAGGAGAAAGCCTCCTACGACTGGGGGTACAACAAGGGCCATGAAGTCGGCATTTGGAAAGAGCTCGAGAAATTGGCAGATCGGGAGCAGGCTTTTTCGAGAGCGGCCTTCGAACACTTCCTCAAAAGTGGCGTCTTTGGCGCCGTATGCTCGGCGAAGTCCTTTCCTCGCATCAGCGAGGCATTCGATCTGGCTGCCAGAAGGGCCATGAAGTCCGTCAGATCGAGTACTTGGGTGGCCTGCCAAAAGGCTTCCATCAGGAGGATATAGGGCTCGATCGGGACGAGTCCTGCTAGCTGATTGGCGAAGGCGAGGGAGGGGCCGGTCCTTCCGTTCCGCTCTTCATGGGCAATGAGTTTGAGTACACCGCCAAGCACGTCCAAAAGCAAACGCTGGAGGACATCGAGCTGCTACTCGATGATGATGAGGAAGGCCCAGGCGGTGAGTCCCCGATGGAGGTTCAAGGCCCCAATCGAGAAGAGGGCCAGGCTGGTGCTGAGGAGGCGGTCGAAGACCCGGGCTCTCAGGAGGATGAAATTAATGTAATAAACTAGTCCCCCTCCCCCTCCCCCTCCCCTTTTTGTAACTGATTGGTATTTTGAATTAAAATTTTATTTGATTTCAACATCCTTTTGTTCAATTCCTTGTTGCTATATTTTTTCTGTTCGACTCCTTATTATTATTTGTTCGAAATAATCCATTTGTTAGTAATTGCAAGTCCGCGTTCGAAAATAATTGCATAATCTTTCGATCAAATTCATTAATAAAATTAAGCTTAAGGAAACGTAAAGTTTGGTTTACAAGAATAGGGCTTAAGAATTAAAATAGAAACTTTGAGATCGATCAGATAAAAGATTCGAACCGAAACTTTACATAGGGTAATATGCGATTTACACACAGTCAAGGAAGTTCTTGACTGCCCATATCTTCTAATCGATACGTATTATTTTTTGAGACTTTCGTTATCTTGTACGGTCCTTCCCAATTCGGGTCGAGTTTGTCTACGTTGCACGAGACTTTGACCTTCTTGAGAACGCGATTACCCACTTGAAAATTTCGAGGGACCACTCCCTTGTTGTATGCCTTGGCGACGACTGCCTTGTAATTCTGCATCTTAACCTAAGCTCGATCACGCAGCTCTTGTATGACTTCGAATTCGTGCTCATATGTAGATCTATTCAGTTCGGGGTCGAAATGAGCCACTCGAGCAGTTGCATGCATTATTTCTGTGGGGATAACCACCTTCTAGCCGTACACAAGTGCGTACGGTGCTTGTCCCGTGGCTGATCGAGGGTTTGTTCGATACGCCCAAAGTAAGCTCAGGAGCTCATCAGCCCTCTCCCCTTTGTGGGCCTCGAACACAGCCTAAGGTTCTACACTAGAACCAGTTTGTCACCTCGGCTTGACCGTTCGACTAAGGATTTTTGACCGACGTAAATCGTTGTTCGATCCCGTGTTCTTTGCTCCATTCGATCATTCTCTTGCTCTGAAATTGGGTTCCGTTGTCCGAGATTAGCACCCCTGGAACCCCAAAGTGGCATACTATGTACTAATATAAATGATCGAACATAGGCATCCGTAATTTTTGCGACCGCCTCTGCTTCGACCCACTTCGTGAAATATTCAACTGCCACTATTGTGTATTTTCTCTGATCGGGGGCTAGCGGAAAGGGTCCCATGATATCGATTCCCCACTGATCGAATGGCCACGATATATCCACGCTTATCATCTCCATTGGGGGCCAGTGGCTTAAGTTGGAATGGTATGGACAGTATAGGCATTTCTGGACGAACCGTTTCACGTCTTAGACCAAGGTGGGTCAAAAGACCCCACTTCGGGTGATTTTTTGTGCCAACAATCGACCGCCCGAATAGTTTCCACAGCTTCCCCCATGAATGGAGTTCATCACCTCATCGGCCTCTCGTTGGTCAAGGCAGCGGAGGGGCAGTCCTATTAGAGATCTTTTGAACAGCCGACCGGAATGATCGAGCGCGAATCAGGTTGCACAGCACTTGAGCCTTCGAGTGGCGAGGGCGTCATTAGGTAGGGTTCCATTCGATAGATTGTCCCGAATTTCGTCTTGCCACGATGGTTCTCGCAACTCGACGGGGAGTATCTGCTCGACCAACGTCTGATCAATTTCTGGTTTCTCGGATGTCATGAACGATATCAACCGGCTCTTTGTTTCCTTTTGGGAACTTGTGAATTTTGAGAGGGCGTCTGCTCATTCGTTCTCTTCTCTAGGCACCTGATCAAGAGTGAGGGAGGTGAAGCGATCTTTCAGTGCCTTCACCATTTTCAAATATTTTACCATTGACGTTTCGCAGGCACCGTACGTGTGACGACCCGGTAATCCTTTATTTAAATATTTTATATTATACAAGTTTTTTTGACTTATTTTGTGAATTATTATTTTATAGAGATTATTTGTCCAAATATGATTTTTATTTCCGAACAAGTGAGCATTTTACTACAAAAAATTTTATAAAATATTAGAAATTCCAAATATTCTTAAAATTTTATGCATATAATTTTTCTAAACTCCCAAAATTATTTAATAGATTATTTTCAACTTTTACCTATTTTTCCAAGAATTTTTAGTAATTTTCGAAAACATTGTCTTTATGCATTAATTTGAAATCTAATTTTTAAAGTGCTTACTTATTATCAAAAAAAATGGAAATACTAATATAAATAAATATTCTAGATTTTATTTGACTTATAAAAATTAATTTTCGAATTTTTAAAATTTTATTTCTATTTTTGGGCAATTTTCGAAAAATGGGCAAAATAAGGGGTATTTTGGTCTTTTCACTTCTCCAACCCCAAATTTCGGTTTTGCTGAGAAATAAAGAATAAAAATACTTAATAAATAAGATTTTTCAGATTTTATAGGTTTTTATTTGATCTTACTTGATTTTATTCTATATTTTATCAAAATATCTCTACTAATACACTCTTGAACCCTCATATACATATATAAATATATATTAGTGGAAATATACATAGCTACATATATGCACACACATACCCACATACATATACATGGTAGTTAGTAAAGTGAGGTGTATGTATATACAACCATGTATAAATGTATGGAGGGTGTAATTTGATGATTTTAATATGTAGATATTTGCCTCTAATACTTGGAAGATCAATACACAAAACCATACACACCCACAATCCTCATTTTTCAGCCATTTTCCAGCCCCAAAACCGTCCAGTCTCTCCTCTCTTACACTCTCCTTCATTTTTTCCTCCAAACACTACATTTTCTCCAAACTACTACACTCCTTTGAAGAAACTAAGGTAGGAACACTTCTTTATGCCTTAAGTAGAGGTTTTTTCTTCTTCTTCTTGAGAAGAAAGGGCAAGCTTCCATACTCTTGTACCCAAGCAATGTAAAAGAACAAGCTTGAATGGCCTAGAGTAAGAGTTTTGCCAAACATGCCTCCAAGTTGAAGGTTTTAGTTGTTTTGCCATCTTCATGTTACTTTAAAGCTTTGTAGCTAATTTTTTTCATGTTTTAACTCTTGTTGGGAGGAAGTTGAAGGATGGATGGACTTTTGAGTATGATTTTGAAGATATTATGTGATTACTATGCTTATTTGGAGTACTATGTGCTTACTATGCTTTATTGGAAATACTATGTGATTATTGTGCCCTTTTTGCAATAATATGGAATTCGTAGGCTTTATTTGAACCATTAAGTGAGTCCTATGCTTTATATGAAGTAGTATGAGACCATGATGCTTTATTTGAGCTAGTAGGGGAATATTCTATGTTGTTCTTGAAAGTCTTAGTAAAGAAAGCTCCACATGTCTATTATTTGATAAATAGAACTTTTATTATAATTTATCCTATAGATTTATGCCTACTTTAGGCCTTTACATATATATATATACCTATTTAAGGTTTTAGTAAGTGATTAGATGTTATGGAGATATATATCTATGTACGTATATATATATATATAAATATTTAAAGTGTTATTATATATTCATTTAACTAATTTCGTTATATGTTAATTTCATATATATATTTATGTACGTATATGTATATATATACTTATTATAGACTACTTTTATATATAGATATATATATATATTACGTATATGTATATATATATATATACTTATATTCATTTCGCTTCTCTTTGCACAGGAGGTTTCTTACTTTTTACAAATGAAATTAAACCTGTCGTCGTATCCTAAGGACATTTTACAAAAAATTATTTAGACCTGTCGTTGGTATCCAGTCAACCCCATACAGCCCTAAAACGCCTTCCCAACGGCTTGAGCGAGCACAAAGGTTTTCCAACATAGATATCAAGACTGAATCTAAATTATTTAAAACCTTAGATACAAGACTGGTTTAATACTTCAACCCATGCAAAAAGGATGCAAAAGATTATGGAACCATAATCAAGCCATTATCTTGTTTTAACTTTGATATTATTTAACACACGAGTACATTAACTATGCATTTTTAATGAAATAAACAAAGTTTTAAACTTAACAATACTTAAAATAAAAAAAAAGGCTGTAAGACGTACCGCGAGTTTAACTTCAACACTGCTTTATTTAATCCTTTTAATTTGATACAGTGCCCAAACGAACCAGTACAAAGAAATTATAAAGCAAGAAAAATATAAACAATAGAGAAGAAAACATAACATAAGAAGGAGGATGAGAAGAGGGGATACCTAAACTAAAAACATTCCTCGGCTTACATAGGGGAAGACGCTGCAAACCAACAAAAAAGAAAAAGGAACTTTAATAATTTTACAGACTCAATTTTTCAAAAAGCAATACAATTATTGTACGGCGGCATCTTGCACAGTAGCCTTCTTTTATTTTCGTCAAAAGCAAACAGTAATTATGTCAGCATCGGTCTATTTTGGAATCTGAGCACAGTAACCTCATTATGACCTGCACAGTGCTCTTGATAATTTTGAATGCTTATGCCAACACTTTCATCAGCTTTCCATCTGCGTCATTGCTTACGCCGGTCTTTTCCCCAGAGCTTTATCTCCAATTCATGCAATCATGGCGTCCATTTGCACATCGGATTCTTCTGCATATGGATCCTGGCTTTCACTCGCAATCACTTCCTCTTTAGAGGATGAGGACAAAGAAAGAATATCATTTGTGTCAAGGTCCACATCAAAATTGTTTTTCATGTCAAGCTGCACTGTGGCTAAATAGGCATTAACCACATCCTTCTTTGAAAAGGATCCTTTCATCTTCAAATCTTTAACAATTTTGGAGAATGCAGAATTATCATATTGATTTTCCTCAGCAACTTGCTTTTCATAAGCAGATATCTTGAATTTTATCTGATCAACAGTCTCTTGGCTAAATAAAACTCCCGTTTTTGGATCAATCAAAATCATTTTCTTCCAGAAAGAGGTGAAGAAAATGCGTTTTAAACATGGAAGATTTTCAAGGGTATATCCTAACTCAGGTTCCCACTTCCAAATCCATGGGATCGAAAACTCCATAAAGAAATGAAGTGATGCTATACCATCAATCCAACAATTAGCCTCTTTGGATTTTTTAATTCGGGGAGAAACTTTTATCCAGGCTTCAAAAAAAGTTTTAAACGGATCGGGTAGGATTTTTACCGGAGGATCGAAAGTCATCCACCATTGGATGAACCAAGTAGGAATATTATCAGTATAGAGGAGAGGGTAGGTTTTAAACCACCAAGTATGTTTTTTCTTATGATTATCATAGAAAAAACATTTCATGAACGCATCAATATAGTCCCAATAATTATATTTAATAACTTGTTTTAATTCGGGACAGAAAAACTCTTTTTCTTTAAAAGTACTTAATCCCCATTCCTCAGCAGTCATTATCTACTTAATAATTGCCTTTGTAAAATTATAATAGGCATTGGTACCTTGGGGATAGAAATGATGAAACTGAATGGTACCTGTTTTTTCAAGAATCATTTCATATATTAATCTGCCTTTAGCAGTTCCACCTGGATATGACCTGGTTTCCAAATATCGTTCTTTTAACTCGTATGGATCTTGTGAGATTAACAGATCCTTTGGCTCAAGTAGGAACATTATTTCCCTTCGAATCATGGGCACATATGGCAATGGCTCCATATCGGTATTAACCTCAGTATCTTTTACTTTAGCAGCATAGGAGGAAGAATTATTTCCTTGACTGGATTCACCTATATTATCTTGCTCCTTTAACTTTGTTTGTTTAAGGAACTCTTTAAATTCCTTATCAAACTCATTCTGGTAAGAAGAGAAACTTTCATTATAAAGTTTCTTTGAGCCCATCTGATTTACCAGATAGCGTCTACCACGTCCACCACGGTCACGGTAATTACCATAACCATGATAACCTGTTCCCCGTGGTAACATTATACCTGCAAATATTAGGCAATGCATCTTTCATTGATTATTTTTGCCACTTCCTTTTTCTTTTTCTTTAGATCATGAAGAATATTAGTATGTTCTATTCGCAAAGGATTATCCTCACTAGCATGGTTAAACCATTCTTCTAACAAACTGATATGTCGATCAATATATCGAGCCCTTTTTACTAAATTATGAAGACCACAAAATCTTTTGTCCATCATTTCAATTTTTGCTCTTTGTAATTGATGCATTTGAATTTGCAAAGGAGTTCTTAGTCCTAAATCCCAATAATATTGATTTAATCTCTCACGCCATCCCTGACGTTCTTCATCAGTCATATGGGCAATCTTTCTTTCAGTTAATTGTCTCCATATCACATTATCTGCCATCTGTAATTAAGGAGTATGTAAAAATTCTTTTTCTATTTTTAATATGTCATTAATAAAATTAGTCCAATAATCAATATCCTGTTGGAAATAAGATCTGATTTCATTAGTTATGTGACTTTGAGAAGATCTATACTGAATAAATTTAATTATATCTTCAGCTTCTATTTTTAAATCAGAAAGCCTTTTTAAATAAGAGACATCATTTTCATTGGGTTCTTGGTAAAGACTTGGCATTATCTGCAAAACAATTTAACAAATAATATTATGAATTTTATTGGAATTGAATAAATCAATTGCATAATAAAAATCAAAATGATCCATTAAATTAACTCGGTCTTCATTACTTAAAGGTTGATTTTGGTCTATATACCTATTATGTTGTAAAGCAAACTTAATATCTTTTAAAATAATTTTAGTCTGCTTATGGTCTTTTAATAGAAAATTTAAACCCTTATAAGGATAATAAGGATGAAAATATACAAGAGAAGTATCAATAAAAAGACAGTTGTAAACACGTCTATCAAAAATAGCCATTTCAAATAAGACTTTTTTTATTTTATTATTAGTACCACAACGACATGGACTGGAACTCATGCAATACAACTATTTTCAATCTGGCGCTGGATATCATTACCAACATACTTCCAAAAATCAATACACATTTCAAGATATTGTCTAGATTCTGCACTTAAAGGAGGTCCATTTAAATACGTATTAGTTTCAATGCATTGTTCAATTTCTTGAACCATTTTTTTAATTTGTTTCACACGTTGAATCATTCTTGGAATCCGTGTTCTTTTGTAAAAGATAAAATTTATTGGTCCATGATACATATGACCATAAATTCTTCTATCATAAAGATTTGATATCATCACTCTAGGTATAATTACCCTAGGAGTTCTAGGAATCATCCTTTGTCTAGGAACCATTATCCTGTAAAAATTCTCTGGTTAGAAAATCAGGAAGACTATTATCTTTTCCTTTTTTATACTGAATATTAAAATCAAAAGGGGCTAAATGAGCTTGCCACCTTGCAAACATCTGTTTAGAAACGTCATGTTTAAAATCTTTATTAAACATAAACTTTGCTGCTTAACAGTCAGTAAAAACAGTAAAAGTTTGATTACATAAATCATCTTGAAACTTAAGAACACATTTTACTATAGCTAAAACTTCTTTAGCAATAGTAGCGTAATTCTTTTGGCTATTATTCCATTTACCAGAATGAAATCTTACTAATTGTTTAGATTTATCTATAGGGGAAATTTGACTTAGAATCCCTCCATATCTTATACCACTAGCATCAGTTTCTATGATTTTTTCCCAATTAGGATTGGCTAACATGAGGCAAGGTAAATTACTAACCTTTCTTTTAATTAATTCAATTGCTTTAGAATGTTCTTGACCCCAAGACTTAGGATTGTTTTTTAACCTATCATATAAAATAGTTGTATCGTGTGCTAATTTTTTATAATATGGGGAAATATAATTTAAACTTCCAAGAAATCTTTGTAATTGAGTTTTATCTATGATTTCATTAGGGAATTTAGAAGCAAATTCAATACTCCTATTTATAGGTATAATTTGTCCTTTTTCAATATTATGACCAAGAAATCTTATTTGAGTTTGAAACAACATCATTTTTGGTCTAGAAATTACTAAACCACTTTGAATAATAATTTTCTTAAAAGTATCAAGATGTTTAAAATGTAATTCAATAGTTTTTGAAAAAACTAAAATATCATCAATATACACTATTATGAAATTAGTATAAGGAATAAAAATTTCATTCATTATGTTTTGAAATTCTGAAGGGGCATTTTTTAATCCAAATGGCATTACATTCCATTCAAACTGACCAATAGGGACATTAAAAGCTGTTTTATATCTATCTTTTTCATTAATTTGGATTTGCCAATATCCAGATTTTAAATCAAATTTTGAGTCAATGTTAGCATCATATAATCTATCTAACAAATCTTTTTTATTAGGAATTGGATATCTTATCCATTTCAAAACTTTATTTAAAGGTTTGTAATTTATTACTAACCTTGGAACTCCTCTTTCTTGTTCAGCATGTTTATTAACATAAAAACCAGTACAAGACCAAGGTGACTTAGATTATCTTATTAATTTCTTATCTAATAAAGAAGCAATTTCTTTTGTATATAACTCCAAATATTCTTTATTCATTTGACAAGGACGAGACTTAGTCGGAATATTATTTTCAGAAAAATCATTTTCATAAGGAAGAGAAACAATATGTTTCTTACGATTCCAAAAAGCATTAGGGTGATCATTACAAATTTTTATAGCAAAATCATGTTCAATATATTTGATTTTTTCTTTTAATTTAGGATTGCATAATTTTTCATCAAGAGTATTTATTTGTATTTCTTGTTTGAGAAAATTAATGTGACTACCTTTAACAATAATTAAATCTTGAATTTCATTTAAAATTCTGGTTAAGGGTTCAGTTATGAAATTAAACTGAATTTCTTGGTTTTCAAAAGTTCCAATAAAACCATTTTTATCAATATTTTTTAATGAAAATAATTTTTGAATAAAAGGTGTACCAAGAATTATTTGGTTAGTTATGTTTTTAACTAATAAAAAACTTGTTGGGATACAAACATTATCCTGACAAATAAAAGCTTTAGGTAAGTTATATTTTATATCTAATTTCTTCCCATCAGCAGAACTTAAAGTATGGGTTGTTTTATGAAAATATCTAGTAGGAATTATTCCTTCTTGAATGCAATTTAAATCAGCACCACTATCAACAAGGGCAGTTAAATTTTTAACAAATTTATTATCAATTAAAAGAGTTATCTTTATATACCATTTTTGAGAAGTTACCATATCCAATGTAGCAAGAAAATTATCTTGATCTGAAATATTTGTTTCAAAATTAAGATTATCAAAATGAGAACTATCTATTATGGATTTTCCGTTTTCTAAGATAGAAAGTCTTTGATTAAAAGATTGATTTTCATATTTTAAATTAACAATTTCATGTTTAAGATTATCAATTTCTTTTACTAAATCAGGTATAGTAGTAAGCGTTTCTGTTTTATATTTTTCTCTTAACATTTGTTTAACAACATCCATTGTATAAGGAGTAGTATTTCTAGGAATTCTAGTATTTTGAAAAGAATTAGTATTATTACTAGTTTCTCCTGTAATAGGATCAATAATAAAAGATCTTATCTCAGAATCTTTAGAATGTTTTAAAATATCTAAAATCGAATTGGATTTCAACATATTAATTTCAAAATCTTTAAATTGAGAAATAAGTTGATAAAATTCATCACAATTTTCATTTTGTTTTAAACAAGGTTGACCATTTTGACAAGGCTGACATTCTTTATTTTCAGAAGAGGTTGAATAATAACTTTCATTTTCTAAAACTTTCATTTGATCACTATTATTATCAGATGAATTAGTAGTAGAATTATCACGATCACTGTCAAGTTCAGATCTAGAATTTAACAATATGTTACAAAGAGAGTCTTTTAAACCTTCATCAATATTTAAAGCATGAATTTTTTGTTTAACTCTACAATCCTTAGCATAAAGCCCAATTTTACCACATTTAAAACAGGCATTCAAAGATTTATACTTTGTTTTCTTATACTTATTGGGTTTATACCGTTAGGCATATTACCAGATTTACCAAATTGTTCTATTTGTTTTAAACGACGTTTTTCTCTGCGATGTTTTCTATATTGCTTATAACTAGGTGACTTATATTTATTTTTATGAGATTTGTTCCTTTTATCCAAATTAGGAATTTTAGAAGGAGCCATACCAAATTGGTCACAAAAATCTCCTAGTTGTTTTTTATCATGTAAATGATGTTTCTTAATATGTTGATTTAATTTAATTTCATTACACAAATTTAATCCTTCATTTATGCAAGCACCTATTAACTTACCATATGTATAATCATCATAATTAATATTTAAACCATCTCTTTTAAGAGTTTTTCTTACTCTTTTCAGCAAAAAAAAGGGGTAAACCATCTATAAACTTGGATTTCCAGTGAGATGAATAATTACTCTTTGGAAGTTCTAAAACTCTGCTTAAAAATACATCTTTGTACCACCTAAATGAACTTAAAGTATGACATCGTTGATTTTGTAATAAAGTTCTTATTGTATCAGAATTATCTGACCATCGACTAGTAAAATGTTCAAAAATATTAACCACTAAGGTATAAACTGCATTTTCAACAGGTTTATTATTTTCAATTTTTACCGCCTGTAATATTTTATCATGAAATTCTTGAGTAAGATAATTATCCCAACAACCTTTTAATTGACCAGTAAAACCAGCAATTATCATAGAAGCAATAGATTTATCTGTATTGTTATTATTTTTACAAACAGTGTTGTACATTAGCATGCGATGAATCATATTAGCAATTTGATTATTTGTAAATCCATCTAAATTCCATTCATAAATGTTTTTACCACTATAACTTGTAGTATTAATAAATTCCTGTTCCTCATATAATATATCTTGAGAAGTAGGTCTGGGATAATAGTAAAACCTTTGGTTAGGTTTATTCGCATATTTATTAGAATATGATTTCTTTCCATATTTACCAAGTTTATTGATTTCATCTTGAATTATTTTTTTAAAATCTGAAGAAGATTCTTCCATCTTATTTGAAAAATCTAAAGTATGAAGTCTTATACTATCAAATTTTTCTTGTAAAATTTTTTCAAACTCAGAAGTTGATTTTAATTTAAAATTTTTTATTTCAGGAGGAGGTTGTATGGTAGGAATATAAAGATCAATTTCTTGTGCCTGTTCTTTTTCAATTAACAACTTATTTATTTTCTGTGTTAATCTATCAGACTTATTTATAATTTGATCAATTCGATTAATAGCTATATTAATTTGTTCACCAAGTATTATCAAATACAAATTAGAATAATTTTGTTGTTTAATAATATTATTTATGTGTTTAGCATCAATAACAACAGTTTTTGAGTCAACAAGTTTTTCAAAAGCATTATATGAACGTGTTTGAGTTTCAGTTTTAATTTCAAAAGGATCCTGAGGAGGGAAAATTCCTTTAATAACTTTATTTTTAGAAATTTCATAACTTCTTTCCAAGACTGAAATCTTATTTTCTAATTTTTCAAGAAATTTGATCAGAAACCATTGTACAAAAGGTATAGTTTGATTTAATTCAGAAAGATACTAATAATAATTTTCTGAAATGATTTTCATTTCTGATGGTTCAAAAGTTTTAAAAAACCATTCTCTGAAATTTTTCCATTGAGGTTCATTAAATTCCTTTTTACAAATTTGTTGTGTTAGGGAACCTGGACTAAAATCAATCTTATTACTCATCATAAAAATAATTTTATACATGATATCCCATTTCACTAAGGGTTGGATCGATATCATCGATTTGAGTTTTATTAGGGGAAGCAAAATTTTCTGAATCAATTTTTAAATGTTTAAAAGGACCATTTAAATAAATTGTTGATTCCAAAGATTTATCAGACCTGGTAGGACTTTGATCTTTTTCTTGTTTTATTTCAGAAAGTCTAGAAGTTGAAGATCTAGCAGGAAGTTGAACTTGATAATTTAAAGGAGAGATAAAAGAATATCTAGATTGACTAGATTCAGGTCGAAAACCAATTTTTGGTAAAGAAAGTTGTCTTCTTGGTGGCATTTGAATAAAAACATTACCTTCTTGGGTTTGTTCAATTGAAGTGGGTTCATTTGAAATATTATTAATGACTGGAGCAACCTTTTCCATTACCCAATTTTCAGGAAATTCAATTTCATTCCATTTAATAGCTCTACGAGTTGTAATATTAGATTTACTAAAATTGGATTCAATAACAATTGTTTCATTAGCCAATTTTTCAATTTGTTTCCATTGTGGATTTAATGTGTGAAGAGTTTTATAATAAAGTCTACAACATATACATATTACTTCAGATCCTGGGGCATAATTATAACCATGAGTTTTAACATTTAATGTTAATGCATCATAGATATTACTATCTGTAAAAGAAAGTTGTAAATTAGGGAAAACATTAAAATATACTGGACCATGAGCTAAACTACTTTCAATCATTCCCATAATAGATTGATTCCAATTTAAATTTCTATCATCTCTTAGGACAGCAAGAAAGCTTTCAGGTAATCCTTCCAAAGTTAGAGGTTTAAATGCAATTTGAACTAAACCAATATGTAAAAATTTGTACAGATTTTTATATCTTCCAAGGTCTTTATCATTTAATAACCTTAGTATCATTTCATCTTTGTTTAATGATATAGTTTCCTCTGTTGTTTTAACAACTTGTTTCCATGATATTTTATGAAAAGCACCAATTTCATATATTTTACTTATATTCATCTTAGGGATAGACCATTTGTTTAACAAATCTAAATCCTGAGGTATTTTTATTTCATGGCTAACACTGTTTTTAACAGTATTCTTATCATATCTGAATATGTTCATCATAAAAGCATACAAAGTGTGTGTTAAATAACATCGCTACTAAAACAATCAAACAACTTGGCTCTGATACCATAACGGCGGATCGCTTCTCTTTGCACAGGAGGTTTGTTAAAAACTTTTTACAAATGAAATTAAACCTGTCGTCGTATCCTAAGGACATTTTACCAAATCTTATTTAGACTAATTATATTTTAATCTTTATTTTTATATATTTATACTAGTTAGATTTATATATTTATATTTATATTTCATATTTATATTTTGTCAATTTACATATTTTTGCTACTAGATATTTACATATTTAACATTTCTAAGTAAGTTTGCTTAAGAAGCAAACATAAAAGCTTTCATTTTAAGTGTGGAGCTTACTTTACTAAACTACAATATAAACTTCCAAACTTCCAAAGATTATGTGCTTATGTGAATAAATTGCAATTGTGTGAATGGGCCCATATGTGCTGGAATGGTCTGGGAGGTGTTCCGCCGGGACATACTATTGAGTAGCCGGAAGAGTTCACACCCCTTCCATCTTCTAATCCTCCCTTGGGTAGATGGAGTGATCTACTCAAGAGAGAGGGTCATAGGACAATACTAGGCGTATGCCCGGGATACGACCATTGGAGGATAAGGCTGGCGGGAGAACTGTGTTGGTTGTTATTTCGGCCCGGGTAGTTATAAGGGTCACTGTCAGGTGACAAAAGGTAGAAAATGTGAAATTATGTGTGTGCTATGTGTAACTAATGTGCACTTGACACCCGAGCACCTTATGTGCATAAAGAAATGTTTCTACTCAACGTATGCTAATTTCGTGTTATATACTGCTTTAGATGCGTCCGAAGCTAGCCTTTATGATGATGAGGAGGAGGAACCTTTTGAAGCATTTTACTAGGAAAGAAGATGTAGGATTTCCGCTGCGTACTTGTAGTTGTTGGTTTTTGCTTTTACTATGTAGATATAGTAGAGCTAGCAAGTCGATACTCTCCTTTTGGATGTACCCTTATGTTATGTAATGTACCTTGTACATTTTGTAAGTAACAATGTACGCTTGTATGTAACCACTAATGATAATAATAATCATAATAATAACCATAAGACTAATAATAATAATGAAGGGATTTCGGGGTCGTCATAGTACGCCCCAGCCACATGGCTTGCTACCAGCTGGGAATCGACCAGAGCTTCTACGCGGTCAATTCCCTGATCGGCTGCGATTTTCATACCAGCGATTAGTACCTCATATTTTGTCTCATTGTTGGTGACATTGAAATCCAACTTTATGGTGAACTCGAGCTCCAGGCCGTCTGGACTTCTTAGGTACACCCCGGCTCCTCCCCCCCTTTGGAAGGTCGAGGAGCCATCTGTGTGCATAACCTATGGACTAACCAGCCCATCGATCTCGACCGGTGCCCCCACCCTTTCGAGCAGGAAGTCCGCCAGAGCCTGTGCTTGACTCAACGTGTGTGGTTGAAAAGAAATGTCGAATTCCCCTAATTCGATGGCCCACTTGGTTAATCTCCCGAAGACGTTGGGCTTGGACAGTACTTGTCTCAACGGTTGGTTGGTCAGAACCATGATGAAGTGGGATTGAAAATAATGACGTAATTTTCGAGCAGTGACCACCAAGGCGAGTACAAATTTCTCGATCTCCAAGTAGTTCTTCTCGGCGCCTTGGAGGACTTTGCTAACATAGTACACTGGTCGGTGGGTCTTCCCCTCTATGGTGACGATTACCGAACTAATGGCCTCATCAGACACGGCTAGATAAAGGTATAGGGGTGCTCCATCGACCGGCTTGGTGAGTAGCGGTGAGGAGGACAAGTAGGCTTTAAGGTCGACTAGGGCCTTCTCGCATTCATTCGTCCATTTGAAATCTCATTTCTTCTTTCTTCAATCGCTCTCGTTCTTGATCAAAACTGATTTGACCGGAACCTCCTCCCCTTTGACTGGTCGGCTAGTCGCAACGCGGAGTGTTTTAAAGAAAGGGAGGTTCCATTCAGCCGATCTTGAGATGAACCGATTCAGAGCGATGACCCGTCCACAAAGACGTTGTACATCTCGGATGGTCTGGGGTGTTGCAATTTCTTGAATTGGCTCAATCTTGGCCGGATTTGCCTCGATCCCCCATTGGCTGATCATGTATCCCAGAAACTTTCCTCCCGGGACCCCAAAAGTGCACTTTGATGGGTTCAGCTTCATGCCGTATTGTTGAAGCATGGCGAAAGTGTTTCTCAAGTGGTCGAGGTGGTCGATCTCTCTATCGCTCTTGATGATCATGTCGTCGACGTAGACCTCCATGCTTGAGCCGATCAGCCCCTTGAACATTTTGTTCACGAGCCTTTGGTAGGTAGCGCCAGCATTCTTGAGGCCGAAAGGCATCACCATGAAGCAATAAACTCCCTTCTCGACCACAAAGGATGTTTTCGACTTGTCCTCGGGTACCATATAAATTTGATAGTACCCTTGGAACGCGTCCATCATACTCAACATTTCGCACCCCGCGGTCGAATCGACTAGGAGATCGATCCTAGAGAGCGGGTATAGGTCTTTCGGGCAGGCTTTATTTAAGTCTGTGAAGTCGTTGCACATGCGCCATTTTCCTAGCGACTTGGGGACCACGACCATGTTGCACAACCAATCAGGGTATTGGATTTCAATGATGTACCCCACCCTTGGGAGCTTGTTGACTTCCTCCTCAATTATCTAGTTCCTCCCTTTCCTGAAAGTCCTTTTCTTCTGCTTGATTGGCTTGGCGGTTGGATCTACATTAAGCCGATGGACAATGACCTCGGGGTCGATCCTTGGGAAGTCCGAGGGACTCCATGCAAAAACATCCACGTTTTCTCTGAGAAATTCGATCAGTATCATTTCTCTCATTTCTATCCCTTCCCCCACATGTGAACCAATTCGGGTCACTTTTCTTGGATTACCGGGGATCAGCTCAATGGTTTTGGGTTCTCTGATCGGCTCAATCCGAGATTCCTCGTTCTTTTGCTTTCAAGAGGTTGACCCTTCCGGTGAGTCGAGGTCAATATCGATCTACGGGCCAACCGATGGGGAAGGTGGTGGCTTTTCCTTTTTTTCTTTTTCTAATGATACCATGTAACACCTCCAGGCATCTCGCACGTTGCATTTGACCTCCCCTACCCCAGCTGGGGTGGGGAACTTGATTTTTAGGTGGTAGGTGGATACGACCGCTCGAAATTGGTTGAGAGCGGGTCTTCCCAAAATCAAGTTGTATGCGAACGGAGCATCAACGACGAGGTAGTCAATGAGGAGGGTTCATCTCTACGGCAACGAGATTGGCATCTGAACGACCCCGATCATCATGATTTCTAAACCCCCGAACCCGACCAGAGGAGTGTGGACCGATTGCATTTCTGTGCTGCCTAAGTTCATTTTTTGGAGAGTAGAGTAAAAAATAACATTGGCCGAACTTCCATTATCAACTAAGGTGCGTGCAACAGCAAAGTTCGACACGTCAGTGGTGATTACCATCGGGACGTTGGGTGACTCACCTTCTCCCGATGGGCAACTTAATCAATATCTCTATCACTAAATACAATAGTGTTGGACTCGATGTTGTTGACCTGGTGGGCTCGACCTTCGACCGACGGGCTCAACCTCCCTTGCTCCAACTTTCTTGGTGTACGCTTCCTGCTTGACTGGGAATCTCCCCCGTTTGGTCCCCCGGCGATCGTGTTGATAAACCCCCTGGTCGGGAGGTTGTGATCGACCGGCTCCTTGCTGCTTCTTTGGGAGGGAGATCCCTTATGTCTTGTTTGGGGAGATCGAGGCAATCGTGACCTCTCTCTTTAAGCCGAAGCTTCCATATGGGTTGCCACAAACTCCTTAAGGAGGCCCTTTTGGATAAGGCGCTTGATTTCGGATAGCAGTCGTCAATGACGTGCCCATACTGCTTGTGAAAGGCGCAGTACTCTCCCAACTCTCTAGCCCCTTTCTGCTCAGAAATCTTGTTTGGTGTCTTAAATAGTTTTCAGTCCATGACCGAAAAGATGTGACCTGCGGGAAGAATTTAGGGGCGTCAGGTCGGAGTACCATTTGATCGGCGAGTACTTCTTCTCCCGGTGCTCTTTGTCCTTCTTATGGCCCCCCTTTTCCTTCTTTTTCTTGTGTTCTTTCTCCTTCTTGTCCCCATGCTTGATGTGGTTCAACTCTTTGGAGATCATGAAACTGGAGGTAAGGGTCTGGAGCTCCCTCATGGATCGGGGAGGTTTGAGGACGATCGCCTTGGCACAATCCTCATGTTGGAGTGCAATATACAAGGCAAAGTTCACGAAATCGATCCGAGGTTCATCGACTCGTAGGACCTCGTTATTGAAATGGGTTATGAAGTCATGAAGGGACTCCCCTTCTTGCCGGCAAATCCCATGAAGGTGGGTGTAAGGAAGTTTGGTGTCTTTTTAGCCACAAAGTGGTGTAAGAATCGATTGGCTAGCTCTTTGAAAGAGTGGATCGACTCCGGTTTGAGCCGGGCGAACCACTGTCGCGCCACACTGAAGAGGGTGGTGGCAAAAAATTTAGCTATCATCCCGTTCGAGTGCCTGTAGGCGTCGATGGCATTCTCTAACTGCAACAGGTGATCGTCTAGGTTGGAACTTTCATCATAGTGGGGAAGGTTGATTGAAACTCGATCGTGCAGATCGATCTTCTCTTCTCGGATATGGTGGGCAAAGGCCCTTTGCTTTTGACCGTGATAACGATTGGAGGAGGATCCCTGCCCGTCATATGGTTCGATTCTATCCTTGGGGTGCTCGAGGTCAGCGATCTTCTGGATAAGGTGATAGAGCTGATTCTTCATCTGCTCGAGTTCCCCAGGGGCCGGGTCAGCTCGGGAGTTCCTTAGAAAAGGGGCCCGATGAGTGCGCCCCAGACCCGGGTACTTGCGATGGGAAACCCTGCCATGGTGGCTTAATTCAGCCACTTCTTCTAGCCGGGACGGTCGGAAGCTTGCCTCCCGACCGGAAGTCTGATGCGACAGAACTCGTCGATCGGCCGGAGCTATTGGCAGGTTAGGACCTGGTGATAATCGAACAACACTTTCTTTAAGCCTCTCAAAGACCTGGAGGTTGCATTGCCCGAAAAATCCCTCAGTCTTTCGAAGGGGATAGTAATCATCTCTTTCGTATTGGGAGCGGGCATGCCCATCCCCGTCGGAGGGTTCCGAGCTCTGCTTCTCCGGTCGGTGTTGGCCGGCGTGAGAGGGGCATTCACATGCGCTCGGGATGAAACTGCCAAATTTATTTGTACTGGAGGGAGATTCACCACTGGGGGTAACGGCGACGAGAGATCATGGACTGAATGTTGGTCCTCTCCCACGGCTGGGGTGCTTCGCACTCCGGAAGGATTAAAACATCATTTCCGTGGTCGTGATGAATAATTACAAACAAGAACAAGAGAAACTCCATTTGTGTTGCAATATGGTGATTGTAAAAGATTTGTTGGTTGGTCAAAATGGAACTTGATGAGCTTTTTCTTCTATTAATAACGACCATTACTCCCATTTTTAAAACATTTCGCCAACTAAATACTCAATTAACAGATTATGATAAAGTTACAATTAAAAATAAGTAAAATATTTAACATCTTTCACGTGATCGACAGATCGATTTGGGTATCGGTCCGACAGATCCCTCACAAATTTTAGAATTTTTGTATTAAAAATAATGATTTTTTTTTTCAACATCGTATCACATATTGCTGACCATTTTCTTTAGAAATCTAGTATTGTCAACATTGTATCACTTATTACTAAAATAATGAATAATTAAAACATCGTTTCCGTGGTCATGATGAATAATTACAAACGAAAATAAGAGAAAATCCATTTGTGTTGCAATATGGTGATCGTGAAAGATTCGTTGGCTGGTCAAAATGGAACTTGATGAGTTCTTTCTTCTATTAATAACGACCATTACTCCCATTTTTAAAACGTTTCGCCAACTAAATACTCAATTAACAGAGTATGATGAAGTTACAATTCAAAATAAGTAAGACATCTTTCATGTGATCGGCAGATCGATTTGGGTATCAGTCCGACAGACCCCTCACAAATTTTCAAATTTTTTTATTAAAAATAATGATTTCTTTTTTTTTTTCCAACATCGTATCACATGTTGCTAATGATTTTCTTTAGAAATTCTAGTATTGTCAACATTGCATCCCTTATCACTAAAAAAATGAATAATTAAAACATTGTTTTCCGTGGTCATGATGAATAATTACAAACGAAAATAAGATAAACTGCATTTGTGTTGCAATATGGTGATCGAAAAAGCTTCGTTGATTGGTCAAAATGGAACTTGATGAGTTCATTTCTTCTATTTATAACGACCATTACTCCCATTTTAAAAATGTTTCGCCAACTAAATACTCAATTAACAGAGTATGATGAAGTTACAATTAAAAATAAGTAAAATATTTAACATCTTTCACTTGATCGACAGAGCGATTTAGGTATCGGTCCGACAGATCCCTTACAAATTTTAGAATTTTTGTATTAAAAATAATGATTTCTTTTTTTTTTTTTCCAGCATCGTTTCACATATTGCTGACCATTTTCTTTAGAAATTCTAGTATTGTCGACATTGTATCTCTTATTACTAAAAAAATGAATAATTAAAACATCATTTTCGTGGTCATGATGAATAATTACAAACGAAAATAAGAGAAACTCCATTTGTGTTGCAATATGGTGATCGTAAAAGATTCGTTGGCTGGTCAAAATGGAACTTGATGAGTTCTTTCTTCTATTAATAACGACCATTACTCCCATGTTTAAAACGTTTCGCCAACTAAATACTCAATTAACAGAGTATGATGAAGTTACAATTAAAAATAAGTAAAATATTTAACATCTTTCACGTGATCGGCAGACCCATTTGGGTATAGGTCCGATAGATCCCTTACTAAAGTCATGATTCTTTTTTTATTATCGTATCATATATTGGGCAATTGAAATGCACATGATCGACAAACTGATTTGGGTATCGGTCGGACCGATTCCCTTCAAATGTTCAAATTTTTTAGTAAAAGTAATGATTTTTTTTTTCATTATCGTATCACATATTAGGCAATAGAAATGCACATGATCGTCAGACCGATTTGGGTATCGGTCCGACCGATTCCCTTGAAATGTTCGGATTTTTTTAGTAAAAATAATGATTTTTTTTATTATCTTATCACATATTGGGCAATTGAAATGCACATGATCGGAAGATCGATTTGGGTATCAGTCAAACCGATCCACCTCAAATGTTCGAATTTCTTTAGTAAAAGTAATAATTTTTGTTCATTATCCTATCACATATTGGGCAATAGAAATACACATGATCGATAGACCGATTTGGGTATCGGTCCGACCGATTCCCCTCAAATGTTCGAATTTTTGTAGCAAAAACAATGATTCTTTTTTCATCATCGTATCACATATTGGGCAATTGAAATGCACATGATTGGAAGACCGATTTGGATATCGGTCGGACCGATCCACCTCAAATGTTTGAATTTCTTTAGTAAAAGTAATAATTTTTTTTCATTATCGTATCACATATTGGGCAAAAGAAATGCACATGATCGGTAGACCGATTTGGGTACCGATCCGACCTATTCCTCTCAAATGTTTGAATTTTTTTGGTAAAAATAATGATTTTTTTTTCGTCATCGTATCACATATTGGGCAATTGATTTGGTTATCGGGCCGACCGATTCTCCTTAAATGCACAAGTCATTCGACCGATACAAAAAATTTGTAGATCGATGGGTAACATCGTTCTATCTTTACATAAATCTATGTTTGGTTTACGTCGCGAGACTCACACAATTGGTCGGCTGGTCGATCACATGTATCGATTTGTCGACGTGCTTTTTTTGGATTGGATCGAGAGCTCAATCTCGCATAATTTCTGGAGACCCATGCACTGGCCTTTATCGAGTGCCCGATCCCTTAAGTTTACTGATTATGTATGAATAAGTTTGTTCGATCGATCATGTAATAGATGTATGATAGGTTGGACGATTAAAGGTTGAAAAATATCACGTAAATAAACACGATCGGTTGGTCAATCACGTTATATCTAACGTAGCACTCTACATATCGGTCTGAACGTAATAATTATTGGTCGACCGATTGTGCCACGTCATATGCAGCTGTCTTTTCTTTTCACTGTTTACTCGTAGCCTCCACTTATCGGTCTGAACGATTTTTATATCGGTCGGCTGATTATGCGACATCATACTCTGTTGTCTTTTCTTTTCACTATTAACTCGTACTGAGAATATTCTTTCTGATTTATGTTCTCGGGACCCACTTAATAAATAATAGTATTTTTTGACGGTCTTTTTTGGCTTGCGTGGGTGGGCATGCAAAAAATGGATTGGTCAATCACTCTCGTATATCGGTCTGTTGATCACATTTTATTGGACTACATCGAGGGCTCGATCTCTCATAATTTCGGGAGAGCCAAACACTTATTTTATGTTTGGTTTGCATCGCGGGACTCACACGATTGATCGGTTCATCAATCACATGTATCAGTTAGTCGACGTGCTTTTTTTGGACCGGATCGAGAGCTCGATCTCGCATAATTTTTGGAGACCCATGCACTGGCCTTTATCGAGTGCCTGATCCTTTAAGTCGACCGATTATGTATAAATAAGTTTGTTTGATCGATCATATAATAGATGTATGATCGATTGGACGATTGAAGGTTGAAAAATATCATGTAAATGAACACGATCGATTGGTCGATCACGTTATACTTAATGTAGCACTCTACCTATAGGTCTGAATGATAATAATTATCGGTCGATTGATTGTGCTACATTATATGCGGCTATCTTTTCTTTTCACTGTTTACTCATAGCCTCCACCTATCGGTGTGAACGATTTTTTTATCGGTCGATCGATTATGTCACGTCATATTCTGCTGTCTTTTCTTTTCACTGTTAACTCGTACTGAGAATTTTTATTTACAATTCGACCTTAATCAAACCTTTAACTTGTACTTACACCTAATGAAACTCTAAATATGATAGTTTCATAATGTCTCGCAAAAAAGAAAAGGAAAAAGAAATTGAGGGTTTGACTCTTAATTGGAAACTCAAAAGTTCTTTTTAGCCAATTTTTCGAGAAAATTTGGCCAATAAGCCTCTTCAAGTTTTCATTTAAGAAACTAACCCTCTAATTTCATTTTCATTTTTTTTTGGTAAAAAATATGATCCGACACAGATTAGGACAAATAAGTATACTTATTTGACGTAAAATTTGAACGGGGGTCAAATTATAAATAACTTAACTTGCAAGAACAACAAAACCCCCAGGCCATGACAAAATATATGGCCATTTAGGCGAATCTCTTCAACGATAAACTGATTTCTCTTAAGATATGTTACAAAATACCCAGGCCGTGACAAAACAAATGAAAGTTCAAGAAAATCTCTTAAGCGATAAACTGATCTCTCTTAAGATATATTGCAAGATATACTACAAAACACCCAGGTCGTGACAAAAAAAATGGCCGTTCGTGAAAATCTCTTAAGCGATAAATTGATCTCTCTTAATATATACTACAAAACACCAAGGCCGTGAGAAAACATATGGCCGTTCGAGCAAGACACCCAGCCCGTGAGAAAACATATGGCCGTTCATGATGTTTTGCTATGTTTTTTTAGCATAATATCTTAAGAGATTCTATTATGTTAATGATCATTATAATATATTAATGATGTCTATATCTATATAATAAAATATCATTATGAGTATTATACTTATATTGAATTAATGTCTTGATTATAATAATCATTATAATTTGTACATATTGCCTATACCACAAAAAATCATTATGATTATTGTGTAGAATTGATATCTATATTATAAAATATCATTATGAGTATTATACTTATATTGAATTAATGTCTCTATTATAATAATCATTATAATATATACATATTGCCTATACCACAAAAGATCATTATGATTATTGTGTAGAATTGATATCTATATTATAATGATCATTATAAGATGTTCATGATGTCTATATCTATATTATAAAAGATCAGCTCTATTACATGTTCATGATGTCTATATTACAAAAATTATTATGATCATTATATAAAATTGATAACTAGAAGAGACAACTCGGTCTCTTAAATTTTAATGGATAACTCATGAATGATCCATAAAAAGTCCTGAGATCACATGACACTATAGTCATACTACATATAATGGTCAAGCCGCGTTGGTACTTTGTATCCATTATTATAAATGATCTTTTGAAGAAACAAGCTGATCTCTTAAATTTTCATGAACAACTTTCTTGAACTATTACATTTATCAATCATCTATTAGAAAATATTGACATAAACAAGTATACTTTTTGTACATAATTACGTAAATTAAATAAATAACCAATTAGGCAATATACTGTACTTTAATTATTTTTGTTGTAACTACTTTTGATTAAAAATTAAACTAATACAAATCAAAATAAAATTCACTATAATTAAGAAATGATAGAAAATTTACAAAAATAAAAAATAACAAAAAAAGTACCCCCACCAACCCCACCCCATCCCAAATAGAGAAACACAATGCATAACAGGAAAAAAAAGCGACGCATACACACATCAAAATTGAGCTATAAAAATTGATTAAAATGTTAAATTGAAGATATAATTTGTTAGCCTATAACAAGAGGATGTGATTTATAAAAAAAAAACTTGAGAAATTTTGGCCGGAGGCAACAGAATGAGCACCGACGACTTGCGCACTCCGTCGGCGCTCATTTCATCGTCTCCGGCCAAAATTTCTCGAATTTTTTTCCAAAAATCAGCTTCCCTTGTTATGGGCAAATTGATCCTTTGATCAATTTTGAAATCCCATAAAATTTGAATGATTAATTTTGGTATTTGAATATCTTTTTTTTATTTTTTTTTATTATATTTTGAATAAATATATTTTATAATATATTGTTTTTAAGGATCAAAATAAAAATTTTTAAAAATATATTAATACTTATATTTAGTGATATTTATATTTTATTTATAATTAATTATATATAATTAATAAAAAATCATTTAATTAAAAATTAAAACTTGAGAGCCATTCACTTGAAAAAAAAACTTGAAAGGGTTATCCATTATAAATCCTCCAATTTTTCCCTACTCTCCAGCGGCAAAAATCTTGGAGGAGCATTTTCAAGAAGACGAATAGGATGATAGTCTTCTGCAACTTCTCTCCTCTGCCACTCAAATCCCATTCGTCGAATTTAAAATCATCAATTTCTCCTCACAAATCCCCAATTTTTCTATCAATCGAATCAAATTACAGCCCTAAAATCTCCAAAATCTAACCTTTTCATCTCAATCGGAGTAAGGGTCAGCTCCAAATCCGCCGGAGTTCACTCAACACTCAAACCCCACAAGACCCATCTCTAATTTCTTCGTCCCCACAAGAAAAAAAGCCTCCCGTGGATGGCGGCGGCGGCGGTGGAGAGGAGAGTGACTGGACGACGTCGTTTCTCCTCTTTGCTTTATGGGCCGGTGTCATGTACTATATCTTCTTCCTCGCTCCTGACCTGACACGGGTATATACATACATAAGTTCATTTTTCAGCTCTTTTTTTTTTCAAGTTAAATTTTGGTTATAGATGTTGCTGCATAAATGTTATTTACTGGTTATTAATCTAAGTTTGTGAATTGTGATGCTGTTACTTTAAACAAATTTTTTTTTTTCAACTTTTGTTTAGGTAACAGGCTCGTATTTCTTGAAAAAGCTGCTAAATTTGAAAGGAGATGATGGTTTTGAAATGAATCCAGTGTTGGTAGCTGAATGGTACATAATGGGATTATGGCCATTGGTATACGGTATGCTGCTTCTTCCAACTTCCAGAAGGTAACTTTTTCAAGTCATTTTTATCTTTTTATTTTGCCCAAATTGGAGGATAAAATGACCGTAAGATAGCATTCAGTGGATAATTTGGAGTAGAATAGTCTATCTTTAATGTTTTTGTTCTGTAATTTTGTAAGTGTCATCTGATAGCTCAATTATAGGGTGTATCTTGCTACCTGTTGCTACATTCGTGAAAATAATTAATCCATGTTGAAATGTCCATTATATGCACGTATGAATATGGGATATCACACTTAGGGACGCAAACATCCCGTCTTTATTACTAATGGTAGTTCTTATTGTTGTTGCAGCTCGAAAAGCAAAATCCCAGTTTGGCCATTTGTTATTCTATCGTGCTGCGGAGGTGCATATGCGCTTATTCTGTATTTCGTTTTGTGGAGGCCACCAGCTCCACCTGTTGAAGAATCTGAGCTTAGGAGATGGCCTCTGAATTTCTTGGAGTCGAAATTAACTGCAGGGGTGAGGAGATTTTTATTCTAGGATAATGCTATGTTTTATACTACTATGTGGATTTTTCTGATTTAAAAGTGAATTTTCAACTTAAAGCTATGGTTAGTCGAATGAATGAGCATGTTTATTTATACTGAGTATGAGTTTTTTCATGCAGCATCAGTTTCTACAAATTAGGGGTGTTTACAAGGTCTTGTGCTCTTTTGAAGTGGTTAACTTTAGCTATTTCCCAAAGTGGTAGATTGTAAAAATTAGGATCATTTGAAAAGAGAAGCTGCTAAAAGTTGCTAAGAGTTTGAGAAAAGAATCTTGAAGCTGTTAGAAGTTGAGTATGCATACTTTTAGCTTCTAGCTTTGTCGTTTAACTTAAAAAATGCAAAATACAGGTATATCAAACACTCCAGAGAGAAGTTTAAAGCTCAAAAGTGCTTATTTTTAAGCTTCTGCTAAGCATCTCATTAATTAATTAACAGTTTCTTTATATCTCAGCAAATGTAGCTAACTAATTACACATCAGATCACATTGGCTGCAGGATTAGCTATAATGGTCTATGCGTTTTCGTCTGGTGGTGATGCATGGAAGGAATTTTTCCAGTACTTCAAAGGAAGCAAATTTGTGAGTATATCTCGTTTCTCGATGGATACTTTGTTAGTTATTGTGACCTGTAAATGTGTTTGTTCTACGATTACAGTTTCTTTCTAGCATCAAATTGGTCTTTTGAGATATGTCATTCTTGGTGGAATGCATCTGTTTGACGGATGACCCATGCCCGTTTAAGTTATTGTGCGAAAAACTTGAATACGTGCCATCCATCGAACCAATCTGTACACCCCTCGAGGTGCAACATAGAATTTGTTGTATCAATATAAGCTTAATCCGAGTCTTTTTAATGCAGATCTCTATAATGACTATTGATTTGGCTCTGCTCTCGACATTCGCTCCCTTTTGGGTATACAATGACATGACCGCTCGCAAATGGTTAGACTTTAATTTCCAAATATCATTGCTCATGAATCTTGAGAAATTTTTGTAAGTAAATGATAAATATTGTTCTTTATGTATATGCTATCCTGTAGGGAAGACAAAGGATCTTGGCTTCTTGCATTGTCACTGAT
This sequence comes from Petrea volubilis, assembly GCA_026212405.1. NCBI lineage: Eukaryota > Viridiplantae > Streptophyta > Magnoliopsida > Lamiales > Verbenaceae > Petrea > Petrea volubilis. The sequence goes on along the minus strand of CM047871.1, from coordinate 18,163,028 downwards.
TCCGTTCTTGGGCCCGGCCCTCTATCTTCTCTTGCGATCATCGGTATCAGTCACTCGAGCTGCATTAGAGACAACGCCGGACGAAACATGATGCTTGAAGCCATCTTTCAAGCGAACCTTGGCAAATTTAAGGAACTTTTTTGTGCAGTTGAATATGATAATACGTGTTTTTACATATGTATATGCGATCATGTTATTGTTATTGTTTTTGTCCAAGAACCTTGTTGTGTGGTCTGATGCTAGGGATGGCTCTCAACAGGTTCACGGGAAACACAAAGAAACATTTATAACGGCAACTGTATAATTGTAGACAAGAATAATTGGTTTTGTAGTTTTTGCTTATGAGGTTGGTTTTTATTTTTTATGTTTTTTGGTTGTTGCATTGGTTAAATGCAATAATTTTATTACTATAAGATGTTGACGAAGTTCATTACAGATTAAGATATCAATATTGTTGGTATCATCAATGGTGGAATAACACGAATAAGAAAACTTGAGTAATCTATGTTTGGATTTGCTATTTGAGTGAAAAAGAGAGGTAGGAGCAAAATGAAATGAAAAAAAGAAATGCATTGACAATTAAGAGTCCATTTCGATGGATTTTTTATTTTTTTATTTTTTGAAAAAGAGGGACATTTATTTTTTGAAAAAAATAAAAGCACTTCAATGAAGAAGCTATAATTAGCTTTCTTTTCTTTATTTTTTAAAAGGTATTCGTAATAATTTCAAATAAAAGTATCTTTTAAAGCAATTTTGATTATTGTATCCGAACACAAAAAAATATATTTTTTTTTTATGTCCATTCAACCGGGCTATAAATTTGGTCATATTTGATTTTTTGTGCTTTTTGAAAAATATTTACTTATGTGAATTATCGGAAAAAGTGTATAAAATAAGTGCTCGTTGCAAATATTTTCTTATGTTTTCTTTATAAAATAAATAAATAAATTTATACATAAATGAAGATTTTACTTGTGAGACCTTATTGATAAGTATTATTTAATAGTAAAATTAAAATCAGAACGGAATTTAAAAAATTATTTCGTGATAACAATAAATATATCATTTGCTATGTCAAAATTTGCATGGAACCAGAGACGGAGCCAGAGGGGGATACAATGCAAACGGCCCCTTTTAAGTTTATATTGATTTAAAATTTTACATGTATTTTTAAAAAAAATTTGGGTTTCGGTCCCTTTGAATCATCGAAGCACGTTTAATGTTTTATAAAAATTTGACGTCGTCACCCAAAATCAAAAATTACGGCTTTGTCCCTGATTGTAGTATCGAATATATACATATATTATAGATTTATTAATTATCTATTAACTTAAAATCCAGTGTATTTGAAAATATCTTTTTAAAAGAAGAACAAAAACGCAAATATCAAATATAATAATGATTTTTTTAACATATTTCAGACACATTAATCATATGTAAAATTATTAATAATAGTCAAAAGAAAAAAAAGGAAACATAAAAAATAAAAAAGAAAAAGAGATTGTAAAATTGTCAAGGAATAAGGATTATATTCATATTATATTTATATATAGTTACCAAAAAAAAAATTATAAATGCCCTGAGGGGCATAATCGTCTTTGTCATCACAAAACCTTCCCCCTAAATCTTTATGTCCTCTCCTTCTCCTGTTCCTCCAAATACAAAATCACACACACACACACATGCATGCACACAAAATACACTCTCTGCTCGTTTATCTTTAGAGCACACAGAGATTCCTCTTTTGTAATCCTAATCCCGCTATCAATTGATTGATATCATTTGTTTTCTACGCGGATTACATATACACACACATACATATATGCGCAGACACATGCACATACACACACATAGAGGTGTTGGGGGATTGCCGAAGCAGTAGCCGCGGAGTTAGGGTTTCAAATTCGATTAGCTTTTGACGATCTAGAATTTAAAGTAGCCAAAGGTAAGGTTTCTCTCTCCTTCCCAATAATTTCAATAGTTTTTATCGTATTTACTCATAATTATTAGTAGGGAACATGTATGATGTATGTGATAGTTGTAGACCATAGGCAACGTAATTCACTGAGGTATGGATCTTTGATTATCGATAAGTTGCTTGTATTTTCGAATTGTATGGTTTGCACTATGCTGGCACCTTGATGTGTCGCGTGAATCCAATCATTTAATGAATGGGATTGCTTTAATTTTGGGTGTCTAGAACCTGCGATGACTATCTCTATAGAATTTGTTTGCTTGTTATGAATGAGATGAACTTTAATTTGAAAACTGCGTCCACTGACTCTGTTTGCATATTCCACACCATACTAACCCTAAACTCCAGTACTGAAAACCTCCCAAAATTTATTTTAGAAATAACTGAATCCAAGGCGGCGATAGGACTCTCATGGCTCCATCCGCAAAAAATGAAAAAAGCTGCACAAGCGAAGCTGAAAAGCAGTGATCTCTACAAACCCAACTCGCAGCTCCTTGATGGCCTCTATGTTCCTCCTAATGACCCCAGAAAGCTAAACAAACTGTTCAAGAAACAAGTCAAGGACACAGCTAGCAAGAATTGGTACTTAATCCATTTGCTTTCTTCTTCAATTTTGGTTTCATCATCTTTTTTTCCCCGTTTCTTTTCCTTTCCCTCTTGTTTTGCTTTTGGCCAAAAAGTTATGACTTAGGGATTTGTATTGGCGTGGTAATTGTGATAGGTTTGATATGCCGGCTCATACTCTCAGTCCAGAGCTGAAAAAAGATCTCCAGCTATTGAAGGTTCTGTTTTATTTGCCTCTTCAGGGTGTTTCCTCAATTATCGTTTGCATTATCATATAGTGGTGGAACATTTGATCAGTTAATTTGTGTGGGAGATGCCCGTATTTTGGAAAAACACTACACCATTTCTATATGTCCGTGTACACACTCGGCATACTTGTAGGGCATTCATATTGTCTTAAATGCTGCTCTTAACTTCTTAACTTTGTTACTTAAAAATAAGAGGCATAGATTTCAGGTTCTGGCCTTCTCTTATTTTCTTTGTTTGATTCTTCTCTTTTTGGGCATGGGTGTGCGTGTGTCGGTGGGGATGGTGCTGTGGTGTAGGAAGGAAGGTTGTTTGTTAATAGCTTGTTTTGTGGACAATAAGCATGTATAGTGATCAAGTAATGTAAAAACGTTTTGTATCTGCCAAAAATGGGAAAGTTGATCATTTTGTGTTCTCCTTGCATGTCATGTAAGGTGCAAATGAGGTTGGTAAATACTATCTTAGAAGGTAATTTCACTTACTGTTCACTAGGCAGATCTGGTGCTTCATCCCATTTTTCATACTTGATGCCATGTGGATTAATATTTTGCTTACTGTTTAGTGTAAAGTGCATAATGATGGTCATGAACAAGATTAGAGATATGAAAAAGTCGGTGTCTAACTAGGCATAATATAAAATGGGGATGAGATTGCTTGGTGTTGTTGACCAACTACATTGTGGAACTGGTTATGAAACTTTTTTACAAAATTGCATACTATATTGGAGGGCCAAATGTGCAGATATTGAAATATTAGTTCGATTAAGTTATACCTTTAGAATACATGATTTTGATTTAAAGTACTGCTTTTGCTTCCAATAGGACCTCAGACACAGGCTTTCAAATCCTGTTTGGATGCTATTCTAATTGATATACCAAAATGCTCATATTCATTGATTAGATTGCGTCATAACAATAAAAGAGGCACTATAAGAAGGGCGACTCCAAATCAAAATCGCTTCCCAAGTATTTTCAAGTAAGTTTTGTCTGATATCAACACTTCAACATTTAACCAATTCTTACTCTGGTTGCTTAGGAGCTACAAGTTTTGAGCCATTTGCTGATTTATCAGGTCAGCACTGTGATCGAATCAACATCTGAGTTCTATGCTGGTAGACTCACTAAGAAGGAGAGAAAAGCGACCCTTGCTGATGAGCTGCTTTCTAATGGCACCCTTCGCGAATATAGGTATGTAACATTTGCTCTACAATAATGAGTCAGCACTATGACAATGAAGTTTTCACTCCAACATAGCTTTCTCTTTTTGTTTACGCATAAGTTTAGAAAATATGCCATGTTAATTGTTTTGGCATATGGGCGCTAACAATGTTAAAAGCAATGAAGCTAACCAGGTCATCATGGTCTGTTAGGTGTCTGATTGTCCATGTACCAATCTTATGCAGGAAACGCAAGGTTCGAGAGATTGAAGAAGTAAACTGGCCACGCGGAGTGGGCAAGTGGAAGAACAAAAAGTCGAAAAAATATGGAAAGAAAAGAAGATGTTGATAGTTATAATTTGAGATTTTTACCCCTCATGTATTGTCATAGGGTTAGTTACATAGCCCGAATTTGAGATTTATTTAACCCCCATGTATTGTCATTGGGTTAGTTATTCTAAAAAAAAAACCCAGGGATTTATTTTCTTTTTGTTTCTCAGAACTGTGTAGATTACCCGGCATCTATTTGTCTATCGTTCGAGATTAGTTTATTTACTTTAATACTATGATGCTTGACTAGAAACTCTTACAAAGACTTGGGCTTGGGCTTGGGCTTCCTTTATTTTTACAACAAAAAGTTCGTGTGGTATGCAAATTTATAAATGTCTCTTCTGTGTCACATATATTTTCTCTAGTGGTTGATAGAATTTATAATAAAGAGTCAATTATGAGGATAATATTTGTAATTTTTTATATCTATGGAAATTTATGAAAATGGAATGAACCTCTGAATTTTTTAATCAAGTTTTCAGGTTAAACATCATGTGAATGAACCAATCTTGACATCATATGAGATAGAGGGAGGGAGAGAGAGAGAGAGAGAGAGGGGAGGGGGGGAGAGAAAGAGAGAGAGAGAGAGAGAGGGAAAAGTGAAAAATCAAGGTAAAAACACCCCAGTGACCCATTCATAAAAGGGGTTCAAATAAACCAGTTGTCGTACATCCAAACCCGACCCACAATTGAATGGGTCTCGAATCGGGTCGGATTGGAGTAGCATAATATAAAATTATTCCCTAAATTTTGTTTGGGAGTGGGTATGAATAGCCTAAAAATCCTACTGATTAACGACCCTAATTCACAAATTATTATAATACACATTAAATGTAATTACCAACAACATTATGCAAAGCCATCAATAAATGTATTTTATAATTTTTTTATTGATCTTTATGGCTCTGATACCAAATTTATGACGGGTTTTACTTGATTTAACATTTTGAATTTTTAAAAAAATTAATGAGTAAAAATTAAAATTAAAAAATTAGTTTTTAAAAAGTAAACAGGGATGGTTGTGAGTTTTACGATTTTAAACATGTTTTAAAGAAATTTATAGGTAAAAATGTACTAAAATGAAAAAAAATTCTTTAGGTAGGGTTTTAGTGGAATAAAGTTTAAAATTACGCCGGCCCACATGAACAGTAAAATCGAGGTTTGAAAAGGTAATATAGGGTGTTTTAGAAAAATTTTAAAAAGGTGAGTTCTTTTAAAAATTTGAAAATTAAAAAAGGATAAAATAAAAATTATTTCAAAAAAGAACACCTATAATTATATTTATACCATAAAAATTTCCAAAAAAAATTTATTACACGTATATGTGCATTCAAATTGGCATGTAAATAACACACAAAAACAAACAAATCCAAGAGAGCACCAAAGTCGATAAGAGAAAATTTGGCCAACAAGCCTCTTCAAGTTTTTATTTAAGAAACTAACCCTCTAATTTCATTTTCATTTTTTTTTTTGGTAAAAAATATGGCCCGGCACAAATTAGGGCAAATAAGTATACTTATTTGACGTAAGATTTGAACGGGGGTCAAATTATAAATAACGTAACTTATGAACAGGGGTCAAATTAAAAATAACTTAACTTGCAAGAACAACAAAACTCCCAGGCCATGACAAAATATATGGCCGTTTAGGCCAATCTCTTCAACGATAAACTGATTTCTCTTAAGATATATTACAAAACACCTAAGCTGTGACAAAACAAATGAAAGTTCAAAAAAATCTCTTAAGCGATAAACTGATATCTCTTAAGATATATTGTAAGATATACTACAAAACACCCAAGCCGTGACAAAACAAATGGCTGTTCGTGAAAATCTCTTAAGCGATAAACTGATCTCTCTTAAGATATACTACAAAATACCCAGGTCGTGAGAAAACATATGGCCGTTCGGGCAAAACACCCAGGCCGTGAGAAAACATATGGCCGTTCGAGCAAAACACCCAGCTCGTGAGAAAACATATGGCCGTTCATGATGTTTTTGCTATGTTTTTCTCGCATAATATCTTAAGAGATTCTACTATTTTTCTTAAGAGATTCTACTATTTTGCTATGTTTTTTAGCATAATATCTTATGCCGTCACTCAATCGTTTAAACGATTCTCTTATTTTAGAACAATCTCTTTAACAAATACTCAATCGTTTAAGTGATGCTATTAGTTTTTTCAAAAAATATTGATATAAATTCATCTTGAACTATCTATTATGATACTTTTCGAAAATAATAGATCAATTCCATAATAATGATCATTATAATATATTCATGATGTCTATATCTATATTATAAAAGATCATTATGAGTATTAGTGTTTAGAAAAAATCTCTTAAGCGATAAACTGATCTCTCTTAAGATATGCTACAAAACACCCAGGCCGTGAGAAAACATATGGTTGTTCAGGCAAAACACCCAGGCCGTGAGAAAACATGTGGCCGTTCGGGCAAACACCAAGGCCGTGAGAAAACATATGGCCGTTCATGATGTTTTTGCTATGTTTTTCTCGCATAATATCTTAAAAGATTCTATTATTTTTCTTAAGAGATTCTACTATTTTACTATGTTTTTTAGCATAATATCTTAAATGGTCACTCAATCGTTTAAACGATCCTCTTATTTTAGAACAATCTCTTTAACAAATACTCAATCGTTTAAGTGATGCTATTATTTTTTTCAAAAAATATTGATATAAATTCATCTTTAATTATCTATTATGATACTTTTAGAAAATAATAGATCAATTCCATAATAATGATCATTATAATATATTCATGATGTCTATATCTATATTATAAAAGATCATTATGAGTATTAGGGTTTAGGAAAAATCTCTTAAGCGATAAACTGATCTGTCTTAAGATGTACTACAAAACACCCAGGCCGTGAGAAAACATATGATCGTTCAGGAAAAACACCCAGGCCGTAAGAAAACATATGGCCATTCGGGAAAAACACCCAGGTCGTGAGAAAACATATGGCTATTCGGGCAAAACACCCAGGCCGTGAGAAAACATATGGCCGTTCATGATGTTTTTGCTATGTTTTTTAGCATAATACCTTAAGAGATTCTACTATTTTTCTTAAGAGATTATACTATTTTGCTATGTTTGTTAGCATAATATCTTAAACGGTCACTCAATCGTTTAAACGATCCTCTTATTTTAGAATAATCTCTTTGACAAATACTCAATCGTTTAAGTGATGCTATTATTTTTTAAAAAAAATATTGATATAAATTCATCTTTAACTATCTATTATGATACTTTTAGAAAATAATAGATCAATTCCATAATAATGATCATTATAATATATTAATGATGTCTATATCTATATTATAAAATATCATTATGAGTATTATACTTATATTGAATTAATGTCTCTATTATAATAATCATTATAATATATACATATTGCCTATACCACAAAAGATCATTATGATTATTGTGTAGAATTGATATCTATATTATAATGGTCATTATAAAATATTCATGATGTCTATATCTATATTATAAAAGATCATTATGAGTATTATACTTATATTGAATTAATGTCTCTATTATAATAATCATTATAATATATACATATTGCCTATACCATAAAAGATCATTATGATTATTGTGTAGAATTGATATCTATATTATAATGATCATTATAAGATGTTCATGATGTCTATATCTATATTATAAAAGATAAACTCTATTACATGTTTATGATGTCTATATTACAAAAATTATTATGATCATTATATTAAATTGATAACTAGAAGAGACAACTTGAATTCTTAAATTTTAATGGATAACTCATGAGTGATTCATAAAAAGTTCTGAGATCACATGGCACTATAGTCATACTACATATAATGGCTGAGCCGCGTTGGTACTTTGTATCCATTATTATAAATGATCTTTTGAAGAAACAAGCTGATCTCTTAAACTTTTATGAACAACTTTCTTGAACTATTACATTTATCAATCATCTATTAGAAAATATTGACATAAACAAGTATACTTTTTGTACATAATTATATAAATCAAATAAATAACTAATTAGGCAATATACTGTACTTTAATTATTTTTGTTGTAATTACTTTTGATTAAAAATTAAACTAATACAAATCAAAATAAAATTCACTATAATTAAGAAATGATAGAAAATTTAGAAAAATAAAAAAATAACAGAACAAGTACCCCCACCAACCCCACCCCATCCCGAATAGAGAAACAGAATGCAAAACGGGAAAAAAAAAGCAACGCATACACACATCAAAATTGAGCTATAAAAATTGATTAAAATGTTAAATTGAAGATATAATTTGTTAGCTCATGACAAGAGGATGTGATTTATAAAAAGAAAACTTGAGAAATTTTGGCCGGAGGCAACGGAATGAGCACTGAAGGCTTGCGCACTCCGTCGGTGCTCGTTTCGTCGTCTCCGGCCAAAATTTCTCGATCTTTTTTCCAAAAATCAGTTCCCCTTGTTATGGGCAAATTGATTATTTGATCAATTTTAAAATTCCATAAAGTTTGAATGATCAATTTTGGTATTTGAATATCTTTTTTCTTCATTTTTTTTGTTATGTTTTGAATAAGTGTATTTTGTAATATATTCTTTTTTAGGGATCAAAATAAAAATTTTAAAAAATATATTAATACTTATGTTTAATGGTATTTATGTTTTATTTATAATTAATTATATATAATTAATAAAAAGGTCATTTAACTAAAAATTAAAACTTGAGGGTCATTCTTTTAGAAAAAAACTTGAAAGGGTTATCCATTAGAAAACCTCAGTCGATAGAAGGCGGATAAAAAAAAAGACAATATTTTGGCAATTGTAGATTTGTTTTTTAATATTTTTATAATTAATTCAATTTTTTTTTTTGTTTTTGTTTCATCATAAACCCTTTCCCCGAAGTCTTCTCTTTCTCCTTTTTCCCCAAATACGAAATCAAACACACTCTCTCTCTCGCTCTTCCTTCCTCCCTCTTCTCTCTCTAGAAATCACAGAGTGATTCTTCGAGATAATAGCGTTATCAATTGATAGATATATTGTTGGTTACCCTAAGCAGATTTCTATATATACATACATATAGATACAGGCGAGATATATAGAGGTGTTGGGGGGTTGCAGAAGAAGCAGAAGATGAGCAGTGGGGCTGAGGGAGGTGCAGGCAGGGTTTCGATTCCGAGCGGTGCTAAGAAGACGATCGAGAATATAAAGGAGTTTACTGGCCAGAATCACTCTGAAGATGAGATTTATGCAATGCTTAAGGAATGTTCCATGGATCCCAACGAAACTACGCAGAAGCTTCTAAATCTCGGTGAATTCTCCCTCTCTCTCTCTCTGTCTCCCCGTATATTTTTTCTTTTTCATCTGTAGTTGTGCGTGTTTTGATCTTGATTTTCCCTTTTGATCCGCGGCACCATTTATAGTGGAAAATTGATTATTGATATGTTTTTCGTTTTGGCAGTGTGTCCGTGTATGTTTACGGTTTTATTTATTTATTTATTTTTGAGTTCGTTGTTCCCTATTTGCATGTAGTACAACTCATATATGCTGGAGTTTCTAGTGGAAAGAAAAGAAAAAAGGATGGAACTTATGATAATGGGTTTTTAAGTTTTGCCGTGGGTTGAAAGTTGAGACAGTGAGTTTAGAGTTGAGACTAGTACTTGTTTTGCATTTTTTTGTGTTTCTGTTGATTAACAGGCTTTTGTATTGTAGAAAAGGGTGATTTTTGTTGTTAATTCAGTTGAATGCAGCTCGAGTAGAGCTGTGTTTTACAATTCTCTTGTGGGTTAAATTTTTCCTTATTCATTTTTATTTTGTTTTTTGTTAAATTTAATCTGTTTGGTTCAACTCATTTATAGAATATGGCGGGATATTTGTGATTCCTTTGATCTTGCCTGTTGTCCGGCAGTTTGCTTATCGTAGGCTATGAGCTTCGAAATGTAAAATTTTGGGCTGGCAGCTGAGAGGTAGAAGGTTTTTACTGATTTAGCTATCTTCTTAATCCCTACTTTACAACTGGGGGAATGAGCCTGTAACTAGAAGTCTAGAACGTGGACAGAAAATTCCTAGTAGCTATCTTTTCCCAATAACACAGTGTTGTCATTGAATATCAAATGCCTACTGCACTTAATAGTTTCTTGTCTTAACATATGCAATTTTTATTTCATTTCAAATCCGTTTCAAGCGAAGAATCTTTCTTTCTTCTTTTTTTCGTTTTTTAATTTTCTTGTCTGATAGCTGATATGCAGGGTTCCTTTACTTCCCCTTTGTGTATGAGTTCTTCAAGAAAGCAAGCTAACAGGTGTCTATATGTCCTGCAGATACATTCCGTGAAGTAAAAAGAAAACGTGATAGGAGGAAAGAGGTATGTGTATTTCCCAGTTGAATTCCTTGTATTCTGTACCTTGCTAATAAATGCTAGCTTGGTGACAGCGTGCTAGAGGTTCTTTTCATATCTGCATACTATTTAAGTTGTTGTTGTTTTGACCGAGGGGAAGAATAATTCATTTTCATTTTTCTCTTACCTTTTAAGGATGTATTGAGTTTGGATTGTTAATTGTTTTCTTATTAGAAGTATTATTTGTTCTGAACCTCAACATGGTACAGTTATTTTAAGGTCAGAACAACTCGAGGATGGGATTTCAATAATAAAGGGAGTGATTATCTAAGGCTAACGTTGAGAACCATTTGTATTTCTCTGCTGGCTTTGCTGTGTGCCATCCTCCACCCGTTTTCATCTACTTGTAGTCTGCTGAGAAAACTTTTTGATTTACTATCCAGTCATTCAATGATCTGATTTCAATCAATCCATCCATAAGCATTTTGCCCAATTGTTTTCCTTGTGTAGCATAACAAGAAGTAACTCTTGGCCTTTTTGATTTAATCAATTTTTTGATTGCTTTTCTTTTTCTGTTGTTTGAATTCAGAATTGAAAAATCTGGCTATTTGCTTTTCTTGTCGGACTTCTCTAATAACATCGGCTCCACATCCCCTCATAAAAGGGAAAAGAGAAAAGCCAAAACTTCGTAAGAAAATAATAGGAAAATAGTGTTTGCTGGTGGCAATTGAATGGAGTTCCTTATTATGAGTTCATATTTAAATAGTATCTGACCTGAATGCTTCAACATAGGGTATTCATATTCAAAGAAATATGGTTACGTAAGACTTCTTTGTTGTTTCAATTAATTTTTCTTTTCTTTTATCCACTTCTTCTTGGAAGTTTATGCTAAATGACTGTCCTTGAAGTGGGTTTCGGCTGGGTGTGACTGTGTGAGTTTCTATTTGCATCTTTACAGAATCAGAATAAGGAGCCCGCAGATTTGAAATGGAAGCCAGGTACCCAGGCACGGGCGAATAGAGGGAGTCGTGGGAACTATTCATCACGATACATATCTGATGGTGAGCTGAAATTTTGATGGCGTTAGCTATTTTATATCACCTGTATATGTACCTTCTTTAATTTGATTATTGAGTGGTTTATATTTGTGTTGTGTTCATTATTCTAGGCTCGACTTTCAATTATGTTGTTTAATCACTCTGCCCTTGGATCTATAGTGATTTCCTACTTATCATCTTTGTAAACCTGCTGACCAACAGGCAATAATAAAGGAAATGATAATAGATTATTTGCCCAAAAACTATAAACTTGGAAATGCCATCTTTTCACCAGATTCATTCTATTTTTTTCTCATGTTCTCATTATTTCTGTCAGATGTTGGTGTTGGGAGAAGTTCGGCTGCTGTAAAGGAAAATGCTGGTCTTCTTGGTGAGAAAGGTACCAGCAAGGCTCCGTTGGGTACATCCCAAGATATGAAAAAGAAGGAAAGTTCTTCTGTTTCAAGGTGCGATAGGTGGTTACGACCTTCTGATGCGTGTGTAGTCTGTTGGGACCTCTATTTAAACTATTGAATCTGTGCTTCTATAATACACCCTCATGTATATAATGCCCTGCAGGTTCCACCCGACCATGTTTTCTGAAAATTGTTGTCTTTTGTCTTTGCAGCCCAGCTACTGCTGTCTCTAATGGTCCATCTGGTATTACTTCCAAGAGTTCCACTGTTATACCTGACAACCATGCATCTGTAGGGGGAGGTGTTGGTCAAACCAATACAACTGCTAGCGTGAGTAAGTCAGATGGACCAATCCCACCTTCATCCCTTATTGATTCAGACAAAAAATCCAATGCTCTTGAGAAGGATGCCCAGATGCAGGAGTTGAGCAACAGTGCAGTATCAATTCCTTCGGCAACGGCTTCAGGATCGTATTTCTCTCCTAAAGATCCTGTACTATTGCCATCTCAAGATTCACCACTAGCTACTGCAGTGGGTGTCATTCGACGTGAAGTGGGAAATCAGCGTGCTGCTTCTAAACTGATTGATGATAATCCTACTGAGAGCAAATCAGCTTCTGCCAAAATTGGTATGCTAATTGCCTTCCTGCTTTATATGTTGTTAAATGTGTTTCTTCAGTACAATATAAAACAACTAATGTTGATTTACTCTTCTTGAATGTAGTAGCTACTTCTGAGGTTGGGCTTCCAATTTTGCGACAGAACATGCCTAACAATACTTTAATTTGAAAACTGCATCTACTGACTCTGTTTGGATATTCCACACCATACTAACCCTAAACTCCAGTACTGAAAACCTCCCAAAATTTATTTCAGAAATGACTGAATCCAAGGCGGCGATAGGGCTCTCATGGCAACCTAAAGTGGATTTCCTTTCATCCGCAAAAAATGAAAAAAGCTGCACAAGCGAAGCTGAAAGCAGTGCGCTCTACAGACCCAACTCACAGCTCGTTGACGGCCTCTATTTTCCTCCTAATGACCCCAGAAAGCTAAACAAACTGTTCAAGAAACAAGTCAAGGACATTGCTGGCAAGAATTGGTACTCAATCCATTTGCTTTCTTCTTCAATTTTGGTTTCATCATCTTTTTTTCCCCACTTCTTTTTCTTTCCCTCTTGTTTTGCTTTTGGCCAAAAAGTTCTGATTTAGTGATTTGTATTGGCGTGGTATTTGTGTTAGGTTCGATATGCCGGCTCAAACTATCACTCCGGAGCTGAAAAAAGATCTCCAACTATTGAAGGTGCTGTTTTATTTGCCTCTTCAGAGTGTTTCCACAATTATCGTTTGCATTATCATACAGTGGTAGAACATTTGATCAGTTAATTTGTGTGGGAGATGCCCGTATTTTGGAAAAACACTGCACCATTTCTATACGTATGTACGTGTACACACTCGGCATACTTGTGGGGCATTCATATTGTCTTAATTGCTGCTCTTAACTTTTGAACTTTGTTACTTAAAAATAAGAGGCATAGATTTCAGGTTATGGCCTTCTCTTATTTTCTTTGTTTGTTTCTTTTTTTTTTTTTATTCTTCTCTTTTTGGGTGTGGGTGTGGGTGTGGGTGTGTCGGTGGGGACGGTGCTGTGGTGTAGGAAGGAAGGTTGTTTGTTAATAGCTTGTTTTGTGGACATTAAGCATGTACATTGATCAAGTAATGTAAACACCTTTTGTATCTGCCAAAAATGGGAAAGTTGATCATTTTGTGTTCTCCTTGCATGTCATGTGAGATGCAAATGAGGTTGGTAAATAATATCTTAGAAGGTAATTTCACTTACAGTTCACTACGCAGATCTGGTGCTTCATCCCATTTTTCATATTTGATGCCGTGTCGATTAATATTTTGCTTACTGTTTAGTGTATAGTGTATAATGTTGGTCATGAACAAGATTAGAGATATGAAAAAGTCGGTGCCTAACTAGGCATAATATAAAATGTGGATGAGATTGCTTGGTGTTGTTGAGCAACTACATTGTGGAACTGGTTTTGAAACTTTTTTGCAAAATTGCATATTATATTGGAGGGCCAAATGTGCAGATATTGAAATATTAGTCCGATTAAGTTACACCTTTAGAATGCATGATTTTGATTTAAAGTATTGCTTTTGCTTCCAATAGTACCTCAGACACAGGCTTTCAGATCCTGTTTGGATGTTATTCTAATTGATATACCAGAATGCTAATATTGATTGATTAGATTGCGTCATAACAATAAAATGCATAGAACGAAGGGAGCTAAGGGAGTGGCTTTATCCTTCTAGTGCTTTGCTTTTAACGATAGTTGCTCCCACTTTTAGGAGGCTGAGCTTGTGTTGCAGCTTCTTGATTATATGAATTCAGTTTGAGTAAAATTTCTTAATGTGAAGTGAAACATGCTGATTGTTATAGTTGAGGGGCGCCATAGATCCAAAGAGGCACTATAAGAAGGGCGACTCCAAATCAAAATCGCTTCCCAAGTATTTTCAAGTAAGTTTTGTCTGATATCAACACTTCAACATTTAGCCAATTCTTACTCTGGTTGCTTAGGAGCTACATGTTTTGAGCCATTTGCTGATTTATCAGGTCGGCACTGTGATCGAATCAACATCTGAGTTCTATGCTGGTAGACTCACTAAGAAGGAGAGAAAAGCGACCCTTGCTGACGAGCTGCTTTCTAATGGCACCCTTCGCGAATATAGGTATGTAACTTTTGCTCTACAATAATGAGTAAGCACTATGACAGTGAAGTTTTCACTCCAACATGGCGTTCTCTTTTGTTTACGCATAAGTTTAGAAAATATGCCATGTTAATTGTTTTGGCATATGGGCGCTAACAATGTTAAAAGCAATGAAGCTAACCAGGTCATCATGGTCTGTTAGGTGTCTGATTGTCTATGTACCAATCTTATGCAGGAAACGCAAGGTTCGAGAGATTGAAGAAGTAAACCGGCCAGGCGGGGTGGGCAAGTGGAAGAACAAAAAGTCGAAAAAACATGGAAAGAAAAGAAGATACTGATAGTCATAATTTGAGATTTTTACCCCTCATGTATTGTCATAGGGTTAGTTACATAGCCAAAATTTGAGATTTATTTACCCCCCATGTATTGTCATTGGGTCGTTTATTCTAAAAAAGAAAAAAAAACAGGGATTTATTTTCTTTTTGTTTCTCAGAACTGTGTAGATTACCCGGCATCTATTTGTCTATCGTTGGAGATTATTTTCTTTACTTTAATAATACGATGCTTGACTAGAAACTCTTGCAAAGACTTGGGCTTGGGTTTGGGCTTACTTTATTTTTACAACAAAAAAGTTCGTGTAGTATGCAAATGTATAAATGTCTCTTTGGTGTCACATATATTTCTCTAATGGGTGATAGAATTTATAACAAAGAATCAAATATGAGGATAATATTTGTAATTTTTTTTATCTATGGAATTTTATGAAAATGGGATGAACCTCTAATTTTTCAAATCAACTTTTTAAGTTAAAAATCATATGAATGAATCAATCTGAACATCATATGAGAGAGAGAGAGAGAGGGAAAAGTGAAAAGTCAAGGCAAAAATACCCCAATGACCCATTCATACAAGGGGTTCAAATAAACCAGCCACCGTACATCTAAATCCGACCCGCAATTGAATGGGTCTCGAATCGGGTTGGCTTGGAGTAGCAAAATATAAAATTATTCCCTAGATTTTGTTTGGGAGTGGGTATGAACAGCCTAAAAATCCGATTGATTGACTGTCCTAATTCACAAATTATTATAATACACATTAAATGCAATTACCAACAACATTATGCAAAGCCATCAATAAAATAATATATTCTAAATAATGTTGGCAAAAATAGAACACCTATAATTATATTTATATCCTAAAAATTTCGAAAAATAAATTTATTACATGTATATGTGGCATTTAAATTGGCATGTGAATAACCCACAAAAACAAACAAATCCACGAAAGCACCAAAGTCTATAAAAGGCAGATTAAAAAAAAAAAAATACATGTTTTGGCAATTGTAGATGTGTTTTTTTATAATTAATTCAATTTTTTTTGTTTGTGTTTCATCATAAACCCTTTCCCCCAAGCCTTCTCTTTCTCCTCTTTCCCCAAATACGAAATCAAACTCTCTCTCTCTCTCTCTCGCTCGCTCTTCCTTCCTCCCCCTTCTCTCTCTAGAAATCACAGAGAGATTCTTCGATATAATAGCGTTATCAATTGATAGATATATTGTTGGTTACCTTTAGCAGATTTCTGTATATATATATATATACAGGCGTGATATATAGAGGTGTTGGGGGATTGCAGAAGAAGAAGATGAGCAGTGGGGCTGAGGGGGGTGCAGCAGGGTTTCGATTTCGAGCGGTGTTAAGAAGACAATCAAGAATATAAAGGAGTTTATTGGCCAGAATCACTCTGAAGATGAGATTTATGCAATGCTTAAGGAATGTTCCATGGATCCCAACGAAACTACGCAGAAGCTTCTAAATCTCGGTGAATTCTCCCTCTCTCTCTCTGTCTCCCCGTATATTTTTTCTTTTTCATCTGTAGTTGTGCGTGTTTTGATCTTGATGCGCCATTTAGAGTGGAAAATTGATTATTGACATGTTTTTCGTTTTGGCAGTGTGTCCGTGTATGTTTACGGTTTTATTTATTTATTTATTTTTGAGTTCGTTGTTCCCTATTTGCATGTAGTACAACTCATATATGCTGGAGTTTCTAGTGGAAAGAAAAGAAAAAAGGATGGAACTTATGATAATGGGTTTTTAAGTTTTGCCGTGGGTTGAAAGTTGAGACAGTGAGTTTAGAGTTGAGACTAGTACTTGTTTTGCATTTTTTTGTGTTTCTGTTGATTAACAGGCTTTTGTATTGTAGAAAAGGGTGATTTTTGTTGTTAATTCAGTTGAATGCAGCTCGAGTAGAGCTGTGTTTTACAATTCTCTTGTGGGTTAAATTTTTCCTTATTCATTTTTATTTTGTTTTTTGTTAAATTTAATCTGTTTGGTTCAACTCATTTATAGAATATGGCGGGATATTTGTGATTCCTTTGATCTTGCCTGTTGTCCGTCAGTTTGCTTATCGTAGGCTATGAGCTTCGAAATGTAAAATTTTGGGCTGGCAGCTGAGAGGTAGAAGGTTTTTACTGATTTAGCTATCTTCTTAATCCCGACTTTACAACTGGGGGAATGAGCCTGTAACTAGAAGTCTAGAACGTGGACAGAAAATTCCTAGTAGCTATCTTTTCCCAATAACACAGTGTTGTCATTGAATATCAAATGCCTACTGCACTTAATAGTTTCTTGTCTTAACATATGCAATTTTTATTTCATTTCAAATCCATTTCAAGCGAAGAATCTTTCTTTCTTCTTTTTTTCTTTTTTTAATTTTCTTGTCTGATAGCTGATATGCAGGGTTCCTTTACTTCCCCTTTGTGTATGAGTTCTTCAAGAAAGCAAGCTAACAGGTGTCTATATGTCCTGCAGATACATTCCGTGAAGTAAAAAGAAAACGTGATAGGAGGAAAGAGGTATGTGTATTTCCCAGTTGAATTCCTTGTATTCTGTACCTTGCTAATAAATGCTAGCTTGGTGACAGCGTGCTAGAGGTTCTTTTCATATCTGCATACTATTTAAGTTGTTGTTGTTTTGACCGAGGGGAAGAATAATTCATTTTCATTTTTCTCTTACCTTTTAAGGATGTATTGAGTTCGGATTGTTAATTGTTTTCTTATTAGAAGTATTATTTGTTCTGAACCTCAACATGGTACAGTTATTTTAAGGTCAGAACAACTCGAGGATGGGATTTCAATAATAAAGGGAGTGATTATCTAAGGCTAACGTTGAGAACCATTTGTATTTCTCTGCTGGCTTTGCTGTGTGCCATCCTCCACCCGTTTTCATCTACTTGTAGTCTGCTGAGAAAACTTTTTGATTTTCTATCCAGTCATTCAATGATCTGATTTCAATCAATCCATCCATAAGCATTTTGCCCAATTGTTTTCCTTGTGTAGCATAACAAGAAGTAACTCTTGGCCTTTTTGATTTAATCAATTTTTTGATTGCTTTTCTTTTTCTGTTGTTTGAATTCAGAATTGAAAAATCTGGCTATTAGATTTTCTTGTCGGACTTCTCTAATAACATCGGCTCCACATCCCCTCATAAAAGGGAAAAGAAAAAAGCCAAAACTTCGTAAGAAAATAATAGGAAAATAGTGTTTGCTGGTGGCAATTGAATGGAGTTCCTTATTATGAGTTCATATTTAAATAGTATCTGACCTGAATGCTTCAACATAGGGTATTCATATTCAAAGAAATATGGTTACGTAAGACTTCTTTGTTGCTTCAATTAATTTTTCTTTTCTTTTATCCACTTCTTCTTGGAAGTTTATGCTAAATGACTGTCCTTGAAGTGGGTTTCAGCTGGGTGTGACTGTATGAGTTTCTATTTGTATCTTTGCAGAATCAGAATAAGGAGCCCGCAGATTTGAAATGGAAGCCAGGTACCCAGGCACGGGCGAATAGAGGGAGTCGTGGGGACTATTCATCACGAGACATATCTGATGGTGAGCTGAAATTTTGATGGCGTTAGCTATTTTATATCACCTGTATATGTACCTTCTTTAATTTGATTATTGAGTGGTTTATATTCGTGTTGTGTTCATTATTCTAGGCTCGACTTTCAATTATGTTGTTTAATCACTCTGCCCTTGGATCTATAGTGATTTCCTACTTATCATCTTTGTAAACCTGCTTGACCAACAGGCAATAATAAAGGAAATGATAATAGATTATTTGCCCAAAAACTATAAACTTGGAAATGCCATCTTTTCACCAGATTCATTCTATTTTTTTCTCATGTTCTCATTATTTCTGTCAGATGTTGGTGTTGGGAGAAGTTCGGCTGCTGTAAAGGAAAATGCTGGTCTTCTTGGTGAGAAAGGTACCAGCAAGGCTCCGTTGGGTACATCCCAAGATATGAAAAAGAAGGAAAGTTCTTCTGTTTCAAGGTGCGATAGGTGGTTACGACCTTCTGATGCGTGTGTAGTCTGTTGGGCCTCTATTTAAACTATTGAATCTGTGCTTCTATAATACACCCTCATGTATATAATGCCCTTCAGGTTCCACCCGACCATGTTTTCTGAAAACTGTTGCCTTTTGTCTTTGCAGCCCAGCTACTGCTGTCTCTAATGGTCCATCTGGTATTACTTCCAAGAGTTCCACTGTTATACCTGACAACCATGCATCTGTAGGGGGAGGTGTTGGTCAAACCAATACAACTGCTAGCATGAGTAAGTCAGATGGACCAATCCCACCGTCATCCCTTATTGATTCAGCCAAAAAATCCAATGCTCTTGAGAAGGACGCCCAGATGCAGGAGTTGAGCAACAGTGCAGTATCAATTCCTTCGGCAACGGCTTCAGGATCGTATTTCTCTCCTAAAGATCCTGTACTATTGCCATCTCAAGATTCACCACTAGCTACTGCAGTGGGTGTCATTCGACGTGAAGTGGGAAATCAGCGTGCTGCTGCTAAACTGATTGATGATAATCCTACTGAGAGCAAATCAGCTTCTGCCAAAATTGGTATGCTAATTGCCTTCCTGCTTTGTATGTTATCAAATGTGTTTCTTCAGTACAATAGAGAAAAAAGCACTTCAATGAAGAAGCTATAGTTAACTTTCTTTTCTTTATTTTTTAAAAGCTATTCGTAATAGTTTCAAATAAAAGCATATTTTAAGCACTTTTGATTATCATATTCGAACACAAAAAGTATTTTTTTTATGTCCATTCAACCGGGCTATAAATTTGGTCATATTTTATTTTTTGTGTTTTTTGAAAGTTATTTACTTACGTGAATTATCGTAAAAAGTGTGTAAAATAAGCGCTCGGTACAAATATTTTTTTTATGTGTTCTTTATAAAATAAATAAATAAATTTATACATAAATGAAGATTTTACTTGTGTGACCTTATTGGTAAGTATTATTTAATAGTAAAATTAAAATCAGGACGGAATTTAAAAAAACTATTTCGTGATAACAATAAACATATCATTTGGTAGGTCAAAATTTGCATGGAACTAGAGACGGAGCCAGAGGGGCGTACAATGCGAACGGCCCCTCTTAAGTTTATATTGATTTAAAATTTTACATGTGTTTTTAAAAAAATTTTGGGTTTCGGTCCCTTTGAATCATCGAAGTACTTTTAATATTTTATAAAAATTTTACGTCGTTGCCCAAAATCAAAAATTATGGCTCTGTCCCTGAATGTAGTATCGAATATATTTACTATAGATTTATTATTTATCTATTAACTAAAAATCCAGTATATTTGAAAGTATCTTTTTAAAAGAAGAACAAAACCACAAATATCAAATATAATAATGATGTTTTTAACATATTTCGGACACATTAATCATATGTAAAATTTTGAATAATTATCAAAAGAAAAAAAAGGAAACATAAAAAATAAAAAAGAAAAAGAGATTGTAAAATTGCCAAGGAATAAGGATTGTATTCATATTATATTTATACGTAGTTACCAAAAAATTTTTTTTTTATATATGCCCAAAGGGGCATAATCGTCTTTGTCATCACAAACCCTTCCCCCTAAATCTTTATGTCCTCTCCTTCCCCTGTTCCTCCAAATGCAAAATCACACACACACACGCACGCACGCACGCACACAAAATACTCTCTGCTCTTCTATCTTTGGAGCACACACAGATTCCTCTTTTGTAATCCTAATCCGGCTATCAATTTGAAATGAAATAAAAATTGCGTATGTTAAGACAAGAAACTATTAAGTGCAGTAGGCATTTGATATTCAATGACAACACTATGTTATTGGGAAAAGATAGCTACTAGGAATTTTCTTCACACGTTCTAGACTTCTAGTTACAGGGTCATTCCCCCAGTTGTAAAGTAGGGATTAAGAAGATAGCTAAATCAGTAGAAACCTTCTACCACTCACCTGCTAGCCCAAAATTTTACATTTCGAAGCTCATAGCCTAGGATAAGCAAACTGCCGGACAACAGGCAAGCTCAAATGAATCACAAATATCCGACCATATTCTATAAATGAGTTGAACCAAACAGATTAAATTTAAATAAAAATAAAATAAAAATGAATAAGGAAAAATTTAACCCACAAGAGAATTGTAAAAGATAGCTCTACTCGAGCTTCATTCAACTGAATTAACAACATAGATTACCCTTTTCTACAACACAAAAGCCTGTTCATAAATAGAAACCGAAAAAAATGCAAAACAAGGACTAGTCTCAACTCTCAACGCATTGTCTCAAGTTTCAACCCACCGCAAAACTTAAAAACCCATTATCATAAGTTCCATCCTTTTTTCTTTTCTTTCCACTAGAAACTCCAGCATATATGAGTTGTACTACATGCAAATAGGGAACAACGAACTCAGAAATAAATAAATAAATAAATAAAACCGTAAACATACACAGACACACTACCAAAAGGAAAAACAGATCAATAATCAATTTTCCACTCTAAATGGCACCATGGATCAAAGGGAAAATCGAGATCAAAACACGCACAGCTACAGACGAAAAAGAAAAAATATACGGGGAGAGAGAGAGAGGGAGAGAGGGAGAATTCACCGAGATTTAGAATCTTCTGCGTAGTTTCGTTGGGATCCATGGAACATTCCTTAAGCATTGCATAAATCTCATTTTCAGAGTGATTCTGGCCAGTAAGCTCCTTCATATTCTCAATCGTCTTCTTAACACCGCTCGGAATCGAAACCCTGCCTGCACCTCCCTCAGCCCCACTGCTCATCTTCTTCTTTTTCTGCAGTCCCTGAACACCTCTGTATATCACGCCTGTATCTATATATATATGTATATAGAAATCTGCTTAGGGTAACCAACAATGTATCTATCAATTGATAACGCTATTATACAGAAGAATCTCTTTGTGATTTCTAGAGAGAGAAGGGGGAGGAAGGAAGAGAGAGAGAGAGAGAGAGAGAGAGAGAGAGAGAGAGAGAGAGTTTGATTTCGTATTTGGGGAAAGAGAAAGAGAAGACTTAGGGGGAAAGGGTTTATGATGAAACAAAAATAAAAAAAATTGAATTAATTATAAAAAACAAATCTACAATTGCCAAAACATGTATTTTTTTTTATTTGCCTTTTATAGACTTTGGTGCTTTTGTTGATTTGTTTGTTTTTGTGGGTTATTCACATGCCAATTTAAATGCCACATATACATGTAATAAATTTATTTTTGGAAATTTTTAGGATATAAATATAATTATAGGTGTTCTATTTTTGCCAACATTATTTAGAATATATTAATTTATTGATGGCTTTGCATAATGTTGTTGTTAATTGCATTTAATGTGTATTATAATAATTTGTGAATTAGGGTTGTCAATCACTACGATTTTTAGGCTGTTCATACCCACTCCCAAACAAAATCTAGGGAATAATTTTATATTATGCTACTCCAAGCCGACCCGGTTTGAGACCTATTCAATTGCGGGTCGGGTTTAGATGTACGGTGGCTGGTTTATTTGAACCCCTTGTATGAATGGGTCTTTGGGGTGTTTTTGCCTTGATTTTTCACTTTTCCCTCTCTCTTTGTCTCTCTCTCCCTCTCTCTCATATGATGTTAAGATTGGTTCATTCATATGATGTTTAACTTAAAAAGTTGATTAAAAAAATCAGAGGTTCATCCCATTTTCATAAAATTCCATAGATATAAAAAATTACAAATATTATCCTCATATTTGATTCTTTGTTATAAATTCTATTTACCATTAGAGAAATATATGTGACACCAAAGAGACATTTATAAATTTGCATACCACATGAACTTTTTTGTTGTAAAAATAAAGTAAGCCCAAGCCCAGGCCCAAGTCTTTGTAAGAGTTTCTAGTCAAGCATCGTAGTATTAAAGTAAAGAAAATAATCTCCAACGATAGACAAATAGATGCCGGGTAATCTACACAGTTCTGAGAAACAAAAAGAAAATAAATCCCTGGTTTTTTTTATTTGTAGAATAAACGACCCAATTACAATACATGGGGGGTAAATAAATCTCAAATTCTGGCTATGTAACTAACCCTATGACAATACATGAGGGGTAAAAATCTCAAATTATGACTATCAATATCTTCTTTTCTTTCCATGTTTTTTCGACTTTTTGTTCTTCCACTTGCCCACCCCGCCTGGCCGGTTTACTTCTTCAATCTCTCGAACCTTGCGTTTCCTACATAAGATTGGTACATAGACAATCAGACACCTAACAGACCATGGTGACTTGGTTAGCTTCATTGCTTTTAACATTGTTAGCGCCCATATGCCAAAACAATTATGTAACGACACAAACTTCTTTATAAAGCAAACGTTCTTTTATTTAACATTATACAATGAAACTTGAAAACACAATTATTAATATACTAACTAAACTGGTTCATAAACTTGCAAAATCTAGTAATAATTTCTAACTAGGCGCCCACTTCATAATTTCCTAGAATATCGTTCGTGCCATCTTGGACAGCCTGTTTCCTCAAAATAAATAGCACACGCAAAACAGGTCAACATAACAGTTGAGTAGAAATTCTTTACCAAATCATATAAGGTGATAGTGTGTGCATTAAAATATGTAAACACATTGTATCATATAATTTCACATTTCGTTTTACCTTTGGATCACAAATAGTGATATCAACTTCCTTATAACTCCCAACACATTGCTCCTTTCCGACCTTATTCTCCAACAATATCAATTCCTACCTTATTCACCGGTGGTCGTATCTCGAGATTACGCCAAATTCCTACGACCCACTTCAGTACACGGAACACTCCGTCCGAGTAAGGTGGGATTAGGACCAGGGATGGCGAGAACATATATTAAGACCGGCAAGTCCGTTGCTACCCGGCCGAACTCTGCCCCATCCCCACCGTAACACATCGGGGCCCGGCATGCGCAATTAAATTTTTCACATATAAACATATTTTTGCACATAGAAACTAAATTAAACGTGCACATAGAAAACTAAATTAAACATGATGAGCCTAACACAATAAAAACTTATTATGCATGTATACTATCATAACAACATAGTATGCATAATGACATAATTACAAAATAAGCATGCCAAAATAATAATTAAAATGCTACGTGCCTAAATTAAGCTTATATAATTTGAACAGAATATCTACCTTATTTTATTTTGTTTGGTTCTTGATAACTCTATTTATATATATATATATATATATATATGTGAGAATGTGTGGGAAATAGTGTGTATGTGTGGACGTGAGGTGTGTGTGTGTGAAGAGTAGTGTGTGTGTGTAGACGTGAGATGTGTGTGTGTAGATGGTGTGTGTGTGTAGAAATGAGGCAAGACCCTTCCCTATTTATAGTTTTTTGGCAAGAAAGAAGATTATTTTATTTCATTTTATCTTGTCATTTATTACATTTTTACAACTAAGCTTTTATATTAATTGTGTTCACACTAGTTCACACTAGTTTGTGGTTAGAATTTAGGCAATTGTTAAACCTAATGTCATGAGTTGTACCATGAGTTGTGCCCTAAAGTTCAATATGTGTTACCTAGATTGTGTTATGTGTTACTCTAATTTAATAAG
The DNA here is from genome assembly GCA_026212405.1 of Petrea volubilis. Classification (NCBI taxonomy): domain Eukaryota; kingdom Viridiplantae; phylum Streptophyta; class Magnoliopsida; order Lamiales; family Verbenaceae; genus Petrea; species Petrea volubilis. Next base: position 18,138,290 of record CM047871.1, on the reverse strand, counting down.
ATGATAACACATGCTCCTTTCTTTAATTTTATCTCTACAATATTTAGCTATATTTAGTAAAATTATTACAAGTGTATATCTTAGGTGTATGAATTCATTTAATGAAGATGATGACATTTTGAGCATATGTCTTAATTTATTTATGTAAGTATATATTATACAACCTTATTTATATTCTTATTTACAATTAGATATATGTACGGATTTATATATATATTTATAACTATATACATTAACTATATACAACTATATCTATTTAAATTGCTATATAATTATATATATATATACGTGTAATTATATATATATATATATACGGTTAGGTATATATATATAGATGTGTATGGTTATATATATATTTAGATGACTATATATGTAATTATATATATAGTCTATATCATTAACAATATTATTTAACAATATTATTAACACTAATTTATTGTTAACACTAATTAATATACACTTTACACACTTATATATAATCGTATATATGTATCTATATATATAGCCGTAATAAATATAGAGTGTAGACATATATATAAATATAGAGTGTATATTAAATATATTATTAAATATTGTTTAATCATGTGAAGTGTTTTTAGGACTAATATGTAATTAATTTAAATTGTTCATATAAGGGCATGTATGAATTTATATAGCTAAATATATATTTTGTTTAGCAAGATGAATAATGTGTGTATGACTAGCACATTATTTACAAAAAGAATTGATAAAATTTACACAATTTCTAAATGTAAGTAATCATTCATATATTAAGAAATTCCGGGTTATTACAAATTAACATGGCATATTTTCTAAACTTATGCGTAACAAAAAGAGAACCTTATGTTGGAGTGAAAACTTCACTGTCATAGTGTTGACTCATTATTGTAGAGCAAATGTTACATACCTATATTCGCGAAGGGTGCCATTAGAAAGCAGCTCGTCAGCAAGGGTCGCTTTTCTCTCCTTTTTAGTGAGTCTACCAGTATAGGACTCAGATGTTGATTCGATCACAGTGCCGACCTAATAAATCAAGGAAATGGCTCAAAACATGTAGCTCCTAAGCAACCAGGGTGAGAATTGGTTAAATGTTGAAGTGTTGATATCAGACAAACTTACTTGAAAATACTTGGGAAGCGATTTTGATTTGGAGTCACCCTTCTTATAGTGCCTCTTTGGATCTATGGCGCCCCTCAACTATAACAATTAGCATGTTTCACTTCACATTAAGAAATTTTACTTAAAATGAATTCATATATTCAAGACGCTGCAACACAAGCTCAGCCTCCTAAAAGTGGGAGCAACTATAGTTGAAAGCAAAGCACTAGAAGGATAAAGCCACTCCCTTAGCTCCCTTGGTTCTATGCATTTTATTGTTATAGCGCAATCTAATCAATGAATATGAGCATTTTGGTATATCAATTAGAATAACATCCAAATAGGATCTGAAAGCCTGTGTCTGAGGTACTATTGGAAGCAAAAGCAGTACTTTAAATCAAAATCATGTATTCTAAAGGTGTAACTTAATCGGACTAATATTTCAATA